>JAQZBX010087502.1:0-12873 GCA_029593785.1 Cabassous unicinctus
GGAGGTAATTAAGAGCTGTTATCTATATAGGCACATGGAGCATTTCATATTAAGAAATCACTAACATATTTGTTTGTGATTTATCTTATCTATCTATTCACAATATTTTATTTTTTATTTTCACAATATTTTATTTTTTCTTTTCACAATATTTTATTTTTTATTTTAAATGAATACATTCTTATTTCTATGTAGTATGGTATTATTGTTCATATTTTGCAAATGGGAAACCTGAGGCCCAGAGAATTGGTTTCCAGACTTCAAGATGAGTTCTAGAACCAACTTGTATTAGAAAAATTCCTACAACTTATAGCTAGAATTCATAAAACATATTTGATAATTTGTTTGGAAGAGAGAATTTTCAGTGAAAATCAGTCTAAATTATTCTGGTTTATTTGGTTTGGGGCTGGATATATAGTAGGTAGGAAGCTAAAATGCTTAGGGGTATATTTAGGAATATGATCCAGTCACAAACTGACCTCTGGCTATTGCTTTTCTATAGCCAATGGTTCTATTTAAGGTTGAAAATCCTTTTGAGAATTTTCTGAAACTTTCAGTCCTTTTTCCAAGAAAAATATACATATGCCTAGAAGCCCTGTACTAGAATTTCAGGATCTACAAAACTACAAGTAATCTTTAACTAAAAAATTTGGTGAATTCTCTTCTCCACTGTCAATCACAGCAAGCTCTAGCATTCTCAAAAATCTTAATCCCCTCATTTAAAATTTACTTTTTAATTGTAAAAGAAATACATATTCATTAGAAAAAAATTCAAACCATATTTAATTTACTAAGATTAAAATAAAAATCTCACTATCCTCCACTTCCACTACCAGTTTGGTTTGCATCCCTCCAAATTATTTTTTATATTCATTCACAAATATGTACACACTCAATTTTAAACAAAAATGAGATCATTCTATACCCACTGCTCTTTTCTTTTTTAAGAGATATTAATGATTTTTTTAACCCCCGATCCCCGAGATGGCTCCCTTGACTGTCTGCTCGTCTTCTTCAGGAGGCACCAGGCACTAAGACCCGAACCCGGGAGCTCCCATGTGGGAGGCAAGTGCCCAACCGCTTGAGCCACTTCCACTTCCTGCTGTTTGCGGCATCTGCTGGTTGCAGTCTGCTCTTCTTCTTTAGGAGGCACCAGAAACCGAACCTAGGACCTCCCATGTGGGAGGAGGGCACCCAATTGCTTGAGCCACATCTGCTCCTGCTCTTTTCTTTTGATGATATATTATGGACCTGCTTCCAAATTAGTCCATAATGATCTAATCCCTTCTAATCTCCAATATTTGAATTCTTTACTACCCTACTACTGGAATGGTAGTTGCAGTATAAATGACTTACATCTCTTCTTATCTAGCTGGAAGTTACATACTCTTTTAAAGAGTTTTTTCAAATATGGGTCCATCACATCAAAGCCAATTACTGTAATAAGGCAAGTCTGGTTTTAATACTGGTGAAAGAATATGCTGACTATACACCAAGAAGCAGAAATTACCACATCATAAATCCTCAGTTAGCCAGCCAGTAAACTTGGTCTTTTGTAACATTAATCTTCAGTTCACATTTGAATAACAATTCAATTAATAATTATAAAAAATTTCCCTTGGTATATATTTTATTAAAAGGTTTAATTAGACCTTTTTTCCCTAAAAAATATATGCAATTAACAAACGTTAAATTCTTTTGCATTTTTTTTTTTCATTTTTCAAGGTGAGTTGGTAGATTCCCTAATGAAGAAAAAAGCAAGGTTTCCTCTTAGCCAGACCTTGTAAGACACATTGTTAGCCCTACTAGGCAGCACAGGGAATGATTCAGTAAAATACTTTTTTAGTACTATCAATGTTAATATATTGCCATTTTTAAGCAAAAAAGATTGAGATAAATTACACTTAATAAATTACAATAAAATATTTACCTGTACAAATGATTAATGTATGGGTTGACCCCCAAGGAATTCATCCAGTTCCGAAATGTTCTCTCTTCTTTGCTCTCTCCTACAGTAGACACAGATTCACACTGATGATTTGGGACAAATGGGATCAGGAACTATATATTTTAAACCATTTTGGCAGATGCGAACTGACCATACATACTTTACCGTGATTCCTGTGATACTACGATTTCTTTAAGGGGAAAAAGTCCCTTATTGCCAAAGTCCCTTTTCCCTCACTGTCTGGGAAGACTTTATTTGCTCTAATTCTTTCCGTCTAATTCTCTTACTTGATATCTGTGAACCACTAAGTCATGGATTTCTCTATCCAGAAAGATAACAGCTAAACTTATGTGGTCCTATATATAGTTTGCTATTAAATGCAAAAGGGATTGGCAGTCAGAGTAACATAAGCACATTAAATAGAAATAGAATAGCTGTGCCTTTCCCAGTGCAGTGTTTCTAAAATTTATGGTTTTGTAACAGAAAGTTTCCAGGCACAGAAACCTATAGTTTAATTATACCAAAGAGCAATGAAGGGGAAAAGAATTATAGGTAATATTAAACAGGTTTTGGATGGATTTGTACAGTATGTGAATAAAACTGCTTAACAGGTAATGAAGGATGTAACTACTTTTCAGGCTTTCTGAGTTATTTTAGGTTGTCACTATTGAAAAATATATAAGGGATGCAGCCCTCCCCCCCCTGCCCCACAGGATGCTGTGATAACCTAACCTCCCTGAGTACTCATTTCCTAAGAGTGTTTACATCATCCATAAGGAAAATGGGAGTTAAGTGTGCCACAAAGTGGGTGGAGATGTGGAATCTCTGTCACATCTGTCTTCCCGTCATCTTCTGGATTGCAAATAGTCCCAAGTGACCGTAATATTATAGTTTGTTCTTCAGCCAAGGTAGGGGACAATGGAATTAACTGACCTACATCTGATCAGCAGCCTCCTGAAAAATGGAAGCATTTATATCTCTCATCACTTCTAAGCCATAGGTAAGTCCAGCTCACTCTCCAGACTTTGGTCCATGTGAGAATCCCAGGACAATTTGGCATATAACTCTATAACCATCTGAGCTCAAGGGGCCCATTCCTACAGAGCCACCCCTTCAGTTATCTTCAGACCAAGGGCCACAGAGCATAAAGCTGTATACCCAGAATAGGATCCAAAACCTTGTAAGATCTGAAGGATTCTGTTATTTATGCCAAATGTAAAGGAAATAAAACTGCCCACTGTATTTTCATGTGGCTTTCAATGCCATTACCTAACTGCTTCCCCAGAATCTGTTTTAATTCTTTCTCTATTAAATTATATAGCCATATAATTTCTTCTTTAAATGTTTTCCTTCTGGTTTGCACAAAAGGTAACTAATCACTTTGTGAGATCTGCCACTACCACTTTATAATAAGAGCCTTTTAAAAAAAGAACCAAGTTAAACTTAAATACCTTAGAATCCACACTTGCCTTGTTTGTATGTGTTTTTAAGCAGTGCAAATTAAAGGTCTGAATTGTCCCCAAAGTGATATAAATATAAATATACTATGATCAATAGCTTGATACGTTTGACTTGATTTACCTTTTGGTTGTTTCTTTAACCATAACTATCTTTTATAGTGCTATATAAATTTTTTTTTTTTAGAAATTAGAGAAACTTTACATTTTCCAGGCAGGAAAATCCAGGTTTTATTGTTAAATTACAAACATTGATAGGGTCACAATGTTTTAATTTTTTAATTATAATAATATCCAAATTCCATTGAACATGATAATGTAGTAAATAACATTTAAAAGACACTGAACTTATATTTTATGGAGTTCTGAAACTATGATACACTTCAGAGATTCATATTTCTCCCTATTTTTCAAATTATATAATTATTATTTTGATTTCTGATACCTAGAAAGTAAAATAGATTTTCTATGTGAGCATTTACTTTCTAATACCATTTCACATCATCTTGGTAAATAAATGCTCAAAGCCAGAAGCACTATGCATATGTGCAAGAGCCATGGGAAAGCATTACAAAAACATATGTATTCCATATTGGAAAATGTTGTCTGGATTGCAGACAACTCAAGCAATCTTAGAAGTAAAATCTTGACTGCTGATACACAAGATCAAAAGAAGTATAAAACACTCCTTTCATTTACAGGGTCAAACTAACATCTGAAATTGATAAGAGTTTCAGAAAAAAATAAGAAATACACTAAAAGTAGGCAAAGAGAAGGGAGCCAACATGCTGAACACTCATTATAGTTCTAGGTGATATCTAAGTGATATCTTAGGTGCTTTCCTCCTCCTGCCCTATCATCATTTGGGCATATACTGTAATGCTAATAAACATTTTTATTTTTGATCACATTTAACTTACTCTGAAATTCTTCAACATAAGTATCATTAGCTCTGTTTTATTTACGAGAAAAACAAGGCTCACAGAGGTCAGTCAGATATTAAAAGGTGGAACCATGATTTTGAACCTCGTCTTTCTAATTCCATGGCCTATGTACTTTGTATCATCACAAATGAATTCTGATATAGGCTCTTTATACATTGCCCACATTTTTTTTGTTCAATTTGATGTAAATTTTTAATATTTAATTGGCTTTTAATTTCTTTAATTCCCTAGATATATAATTCTTTGCCATTAAGGACATACTATTATATGAATTTAGGATAAGGTCAGTTTCAAATTTCGTAAGGATCTATGAAAAACAAATTTAGAGAGGAAAAATTTCCAATGACAGTCAAAGTCAAATCCATTTCTGGAAGATATATCAGGACATACATATGTTCTAGACACAGATGATTGATAAATATTTCCCATAGTATCTTCTTTGAAACATAGTTAAAACTAATGGAAATATTTAGCAGTCCTATTCACACTGAAAAATTCCAAAAGCATGCTGAACACTAGCAAAAGAATTCAAACGTAACAAATAGGAGTAAGAGCGAGCAAGTTGGAAAAGATATCTAAAAAGAATTCAGTGACTATAAAAAGCAGATCATTTTTAATATGCCACTCTAAACAATGCCTTCTACTGTTAAAACACAGAGGGATTTTGAAATTTTCCAGACTGATAAAAACGTAGCAGTCACTCTTTTTATTTATATCTTCTCTCCAATAAGAGTTGATTTTTTTTCATTTGTTTGCTTTGTTTGTTTTTTGTTGTTTTTTTTAGGAGGTACCAGAGATCAAATCCCGGACCTTGTACATGGGAAGCAGGTGCTCAACCACTTGAGCTACATCCACTCCCCTATTTATGTTTTTTAAGTTCTAATCCCTCACCCTAAATTTCTCTTTGCTAAAAAATCTACATTTTATCTCTGTTGCCTCTCAGTTATATATCTATGTAGAGACTATGTCTTTATTTTACTGAACCTCAGGAATAGTGAATTACATTAATCATATTCTTCAAAGAACATATTCTTTAAACCTGAAACTTCTTTATCAAAAATAAAAAAATGTAATTATGAGGTGACAAAGACATTTGAGTCCTGATTGTGGCAGTCAAAAAGAAAAAAAGATCATGAAATTGATTTCTCACTCTCTTTCACTGGGGACGAAAAATGTAAGTGGTGATAGAGAATGAACACGGCAACTTAAAATCCCTCCCCCGCGCCCGCCACCAAAAAGGACCCCTACTTGAGAACTACCTTCTCCAAACTAGAACAACTAGAAAGAAAATCTTAGGATTGGCCCCTTCCTCCAACAACTGCCACCACTGCTGCCACAGTTTTTTACTTTTAGTTCTGAGACCAATGTGAGTTTGCATACGCATGTGGTTGAGGGTGTGAGAATGGGAGACGAAAAGAAGAGAGACTGAGAAACAGAGGTAAGAAGAAAAAGAACTAAATATTGATAATGTTTTTGTCACTATGACAATTCATATACTATAAGCTTCAATGACGTTCAGTAAATGTAACGGCTAAATAATACAAAATAATCTGTTATAGAACAGAAATGGGTCCTTTCAGAGATCACTTGTGATAAAAGGTAAGTTTGTTTATTTATACAGGAGAGGGATAAAGGATTTACATCAGATCATGAAGTCCAACTGTCAAAACTAGTCTCTAATGTGTTTATAACTACAATATCCCATCAGTCTAGAAGGCAAATTAGGGGGTAAATTTACATAATCACAGCCTTGCTCTGCTATTCTAATTAAGCTTCATTTGTCTTGCTTGCTTGCAGTCATTCATTCTATAGGCATATTAAGACAGAAATAACACAGCATGAACAATGCAAAAAAATAAATATCAACCCAGATGAAAAGAATAAATGGTACTAATAAAAAGAACATCATAATGAATATATTTATAGAGTATAGAAAAGTACTAAATACAGTACCTACATTAGGAGGGGTCAAATCTGCATTTTATGAAGCAAAATAGGAAAGTGTTATAAATTATGAGACAGATAATGATAGCTCACACACAAGACAAGTAATGAATATTATAATATTTTCATAGGCACTAAAAACATTAAAAAGAGAACAATGCTGAAATCAAACTGTAGCTTTCAAAGAAGAAAAAAGCTACATCTGTTTTTCCAATAGATAATTCATTGTCCATATTGGTGGTGGAGTTACTGTTATGTGATCGTTTAAAAGAATATTTTAAATGTGTGACACTTTTCACTGAGCTTTTATAGGAATGAAAGATAATAAGATTTACCCCAGCATTGTCTTTTAATCAAACCCAACATCCACATTCTGTTATTTGAACTTTTTAATGGATGCACATGCCTACACACACTAAATTGCATCTCCCACCACAATTCACTACCTCTGACAATGAAGGACAGTACCACAAAAAGATAAATACAGTGAGCCAATTTAAGGAAGAAAGAACTTACCTTCCAATAAATTCATATCGATGTCATTATTATCAGGCTTATGTAAGCATGGGTATGTGTTAAAGAGATTAGCTACAAAAGCCAAATTGAGTTTAGGATTGCCTGAAACCACATCTGCAGGAGTAACAAACTGTCTACAGCCCAATTTATCTGCTTCTTGAAGCATGAATCCAGCACGCTTCAGGTCATTTTGCTCCTAAAAATGGAAATAAAACAAAATTGGTCAAAATCAAACTTTTGATTGACACACTTTTTGATTAATATACTGATCTCAATGCAATTACTTTTCTGGAAATTTATCAAATAATAGCTCAAAATAAGGTCGAATGTGCAGGAATTCTAAATCAACTTCTACATTTTTAAATCAATAAGAACTAGTCTATCAGTATTGTTGCTGGGTTCACCGAATCATATTTCACCCTCACTGCTGAAATACTCTCAAATATTACCGTGATAAGCAACTGCTTCTGGTCAAGGCTAGAAGTAACTAGTTAAAGGTCACTTATTAGCATTCTCTGGTTAAGAGACTTTGTATCTCACCTACTCTACTCAGTGTTATTTTCAGCAGAATTTTCTCGAAAAACAAGTTGGGATATCTATAAAAATAACCCTAAAATCAGAAGGAACAACATTTTTCACAATTGCAAAACCCTGAAAATTAACCAAATGCCCATCAACGAGAGAGTAGATGAACTGTGGTATATGCAAAAAATGGGTATATCTTAGTAATGGAATAATATGTTCAAAAGTAAGTGCTAGAAGTTTAGGTAAAACATGTTAAATTTTATATAAAGTTAAACAGTAAAATAAAAATTTAAGAAATGTATTTGAATGAAAGAAAACTATTATAGGAAAGTGAAAAACAAGGAACACAAAATTTAAGATGGTGGTTATCCCAGTGAGGGATAATTGTTAAAACTGGGGCAGGGGGTGAGTGCAGGGCAGTTCAGAATACTAAATCTGTTCACTTTTGTATATGTTTGAAATTTTCCATAAGCTTTTTTTTAGGTTCCTTAATTTTTTTACTCAAAATAATTTGCTAATTTTGCATAGTTTTGCAATACTAGGTTTCTGAGATGTTTCATTATAATAATGCGAAATACAACTAATCAGTAATGACTCACTCAAGTTGCCATTTAAACCAAGTATCATGGATATTGCACTTTAAATACTTAACAGATGTTCATACAAAGTGCAGCCTGGCCAGATTTTAATGTTTAGATAGAATCACTGCTGGTATTTACAACTTATCTAGAAGAATGAGCTTCCTAGAAAATGTCTTAGGTGGGAGAGGATCTACATCAGTCCTTCCTTCACCTGAAATACTAGGAACCACCATCTTTTATTTTGTGTATTTCTGAATGTAGATAGGGAATAACAGTGTATTGTTTCCTTTCCTGGTGCACAGCGATAGTCACAAGAGCACCCTGTGGATTCGGGTTGTGTTGCACCAGGGAAACGGGGACTTAGGCTTCATTCCACACGTGCTCAAGGCCTGAATCCTGCAATTAGCTTCCTTCAGTAATAAAAGCAGGTGGCTCAGCATGGAGCCTTGGCATCTAGGTCAGGAGAATACGTCTGGAGGGTAAAGGTCCATAATGAAGGGATAAGGACTCCACCAAGGAACTCTGCCCGTAGAGAATTGCACTCTAACAACCGTACTCACATTAAACCCGGAAAGGTCAATGGCAATGGCAGGTCCGTCGTCCCGGTCACCTTTAGGGGCAATCTGATCAAGCAGATGAAAATAGGCTCTTGAATCCTACAAGGAAAGAAATGAAATAGCATTGTTAAATGAATAAAACCATCAATGAACTTAGAGGGAAAATGTTCAAACTAAGAAAACTGCCCCCATATCAAAGAATGGACTAATAACTTAGTAGCTCTACTGTAATACTCCATACTCATTTGTAGGTCCCTGAACACACCATACGCTACTTCACACCTCAGAGCTTCTAGCAATGCAGTGCCCTACACCTGGAATACCGGTCCTCACCTTTTTCATTTTGTTTACTCCCGTAAGCATAAACATTTGTTAAGATTCAGGTCAGGAATTATCTCCTAGAAGCCTTCCCTGGTTTTTCTAGAATTAGCTAACTGCCCTCCTTTATAATGCACATCAAGACCACTTCTATAGTTAAGAGGCAGTGACCACAATGTACTAAATCATCCAATATAGTTGTCTCCAGAAATGGCTAATTATTACCTGTTCATACATGCAGCTTCTCCCATCAAAATGCAGAGTACATTTTCCCTCCACTTTAATTTTTTTTTTTTTTTTAACTCAATTTAACCAATAGAATAAGGTGAAAGTGATGCTATGGGACATCCAGTCTCAGGCTTGAAGAGCTTCTGTTTCATCCCTCTTGAAGTTAAGTCTCCACTAAGTAAAGTGTCTAACTATCTGAGACCACCATACTGCGAGGAAGCCAAGCCAGCCAGGTGGAGAAGCCTCGTGGAGAAGCCTCGTGGAGAAGCCTCGTGGAGAAGCCTCGTGGAGGAGCACGGAGGCCCCAGACATGTGAGTGATGCTTCTGTGCACCTTGAATGCAGCCAAGTTAGTGAACCCAGAGAAAACCACGTGAAGCAGAAAAACACTCTGCCAAGTCATATCAACCCACAGAATCATGAGACATAATAAACTGTTCTTAATTTTAAACCTTTAAGTTTTAAGTGGTTTGCTATACAGCAACAGATAAGTGAAATCTCTCCCTGTGTAACTGGTAAGCTTCTCAAGAGCTGGGTCTGTGGCTTATTGGCCTTTGCATCTCCTGTGGCTAGCATAACGTCCTGCAGGAGGGGCTTAATAAATGTCCGAGGAACTGAATTTTAAAAGAAGAGAGTCCCCCAAAATAAACTCTTAGATCAACATATAATCAATAAGAGTAGAGATATACAATGTCACTTCAAAGAGCAAGGTTGCCATCTAGGCCATAACAGCAGAAACATAACTGAAGGTGTTTATGCATCTAAAGATGGAATAGGAATCAGAGCCAGCACTGATTAGCCTGGAAAAACGTACAGAGCCAAAACACATTGCCAATGTCCATCCAGGCTGACCATGGAAGAGTTGATGTTAGGCAATGTGAATGTTATAGTGTCCTTGTTGAGGCTCTCCTATTAAGGAGGGAAGTGTTTCAGGCTACTTTGGTTGAGAAGCATTCCTTAAGACCCCCTTTGTTTACTCATTCTGATTCCCTGTACCTTCAAATAAGTTGGTTTCCCATTAGCCAGTTTTTTTGTGAAGGGGAAGTTAACAGCGTTCCTGTCCAGCAAACAGATGTAATTCTCAGTCCAAATTAACAAACTGGCTTCCTAATAATTTAGCCTACCTGTGGCATATAACATGGGAAAGTATGCTTTGAACTGCTGAGGCTAGCATCTCCTTCCTTTTAAAGCCAGATGTATTTATTAAAAGTCAATAAATCCATTTCTGTTTAAAAACACTGTGTGAATATAATTGGGGAATCCACCACTGAGAGAGAAATGCAAATTTTCATTTTCTATCCCAAGTGTCCTTGCGACTTAAAATTCAATTCAAATTTAAGTCTGAACCCCCTTTAACTTTTTACATTGAGCATCCTCATTTCATGTCACACATTTGAAGATTAAAATATAAACCTTAATGTCCTGACTGAAGTTATTGATGGTACGCCATCCGGCGTTGGTCAGATGGTAGTTCACCCATCGCAGCAGTAACTCCTCAGGAGAGAGCTTCATTAGCTCTTCTAGTTCCTCCCCTTCACTTAGCAATGCAATCAAAGCTGAGAGGAAAACAATGAAATGTAAATTCTTTCTATAGTG
This sequence comes from Cabassous unicinctus, assembly GCA_029593785.1. Taxonomy (NCBI): domain Eukaryota; kingdom Metazoa; phylum Chordata; class Mammalia; order Cingulata; family Chlamyphoridae; genus Cabassous; species Cabassous unicinctus. Next base: position 10,614 of record JAQZBX010087502.1, read on the forward strand.
AGTATGCATCAATGAAAAGTAAATATTTTTTATTATTTTACCTTCATTCCTGGAAATCTCAATATCAGCAAAAAGACCAACTTTGATGATCTGCCACAGAAGGCCCAAGACCAAGTGAGGCTTTCCTTCTTTGAGATCCTGTGCACCGATGTTGACCACTGTGCAACCAATGGCGGAGGCAGAGTTAAGGGCTAAGTTTAAATTTTCCTGAATTGCAAAAGAAAAGAATACATGTGAGAAAGTACTTTCCAAAGTCTTTTCTACAAGCTGTTATGGTAAGGAAGAAACAATGGATTGCAGAACTTTCAGATTTTTAAACATAAGAGTAATATTTTATACAACCAAAATCTACTACTCAACCCTCGGTTTTAACTATCACCTGTATATGCTAATGACTCCAAATACGGAACTCCAGCCCACACCTGTCCCACCCTCACTCACTATGCCTATATACACACTTAGTTATGTCTTCCTGGATATTCCACAAGCACTGCAAACTCAACATGTTCAAAATGGAAGCATTTTCTATCTCTACACTTGCCTCGTCCTCTTCTCATCCCTTGTCAAAACCTACTCCTCATTTCCTATCTTGGTTGTAGGCCCAACCTTCAAGTCTTATCTCCTTTCTTCCTAAGCCAGAAACCTGAGCAGAATCCTTGTCCTTCCTTGTCTCCCATAGCCAGTCACCAATTTCTGTCAACTCCACCTTCTAAATTCTCTGCAAACTGTCAACCCCTTTCTTGAGGAGTTTCCTATTAATAACTTGCTTCCTAATGCACATTCTCAGACTTACTCTCTCCAGTTCATCTTTCCCATTGCTCTGCTACCACTGATCTTGGTAAAATAGACACCTGATCATGGTGTTCCCCAGCTTTAAAACCCTTCAAATGTTGCCTGTTACTCCCACTATCTCTCCCTCCTTCACTCGGTTCAGCTACACAGAGCCTTCAAACTTGGAACACTCTTCCCTCAAACAGCCACAGTTCCCTTAAGACTCTACTTAAATGCACCATATCTGTGAAGACTTCTCTGATCATACTACACAAAATAGTAAGCATCACATCCTCTGCTGGTACTAGTTACCACCGGTTGTACTCCTCATCACCCTCTGACATATATTTTCACTTGTTTAATGTTATGTCTTTCCCCATTAGGGTATAGGCTCAATGACAGCAGGGGCTTTTATCTGTTAGCAGTTGTTTCTCCACTGCCATGCATATGGAATATGCTCAATAAATATTTATTGAATAAATGGATGAGTTATCTTAGTAAGAGTAGATGAAGGCATGGAGGGAAAAGAGAGGGTCAAGTCCATATCCAGAGTATGGCAATCAAAGACCTTCAATATTTAACTCTGGTTTCATCTCCCAGCATTCCAAATATCCTATGCTTTAGCCAAGAGAGAAGGGCCTTTACATGTGTTTTTCCCTTGGCCTGTAATGTTCTTCTTTCCCCAGGTCTCGTGCTCATTCCTCAAGTCAAACACCATCCCTTCTGTGCAGATTTCCCTGAATCATCTCCCCCACAAAATTAGTCACTCCCTTCCCTATATTCCCATAATGTCTTGTAAATGCACCATGCCTGCAACATTAAAGAGGGTTAGCAAATTTTTTTAAAGGAAAGAAGAGGGGAATTATTAGTCACATTATATTTATATAATATTATATTGTATACACATTATATAGAAAGATGTTGTAAAGGTTAGCTAATGTGTCAATTGGCCAGATAACTGTGCCCAGTTATTTGGTCAAGCAAGCACTGGGCTAACTGGAACACAAGACTATTTATGTGAGTTTACTGCATAGATGGCTGATTACATCTACATCAACCAGGAAGACTGCCATCAGCAATGAGTGATGCTTTATCCAATCAGCTGAATGCCTTAAAAGGGGAAGTGATTCCATTCAGAGAGAATTTCCCAGCTCATCTTTGGACAGCCAACGTCTCCAGGAAACTCATCAAAGACCTTCATTAGACTTTCATCGGAGCCCCTGGTTTGCAGCCTGCCTGTGGAACGGGGACTTGTGCATCCTCATGGTCATGTGAGAGACTCTTATAAAATCTCATACTATTTACAGATATTTCCTGTTGATTTGGTTTCCCTAGAGAATGCTGACTAATACAGATGTTTCTCCAGAAATTTTAGTACAGTCACTTCTTAGTGTTAGGCTAATAATATTTTTATTTTTATAAAGTCCCTATTTAGAAGCACTTCTTAAAAGAATGATGTACAATTGGGTTTTTTTTTGTTTGTTTGTTT
>JAQZBX010087503.1:0-12868 GCA_029593785.1 Cabassous unicinctus
TTTTTTTTTTTTTTTTTAGTAATCTTTAGTTTTAGTTCCAGCAGGTACATTATGGTAGGTCCTATGTGAATAATTTGACTTTATCTTGTTTAGGGTTTTCTGAACATCTTGAGTCTGTAGGTTTTTGTCTCTCTTGCTATACTTAGGTCATTTTTCTGCCATTATTTTGGAATATTTTTTAAGTTCTGCATGAGTTTTTCTCCTTTCCTTCTAGGACTCTGATGACAATAATAATAAACCTTTTGTTATTGCCCCACAGGCCCCGGACTCTCATTTTTTAAATCAACCTTTTTCTTTTTATTGTTCAGATTGGATAATTTCTATTGATCTTTTTTGACGTTCACTTCCTCTTCCTCTATCATCTTCAGTCTGCTTTTTTTTCTTCCTTTGATGTTACATGCTTTTTAATTTTTATTAGAGAGCTTGTAGGTTTACAGGAAAATCATGCATAAATTAGAATTCCCAATTTGCATTTGTTACAATTCATGACAGAACCCTTTTATAATTGGACTATTATCTATAGTCCAGTCCAGTGTTTACATTAGGGTTCGCTGTTTTGTTGTACAGTCCTAGGTTTTTGTTTTATTTTAAAAAAACTTCTATTCTAGTAGCATATATACAGCCTAAAGCCAATCCAGGGAGGTTCTTTTTTATTTAAGTTACTCTTTTTTTCAGTTCTAAAATTTCCTTTTGGTTCCTTTTTATAGCTTCAGTTTCTTTGCTGATAATTTCTATTTTTCCATTCGTTTCAAGAGTGTTTATGATTGCTTGTTGTAGTGTCTGTAGAATAGATGCTTTAAAGCCTTTGTCAGATCATTTCAACATCTGGGTCATCTTTGTGTTGGTGTCTGTTAGTTGTCTTTTCTTATGCAAGTTGAGTTTTTCCTGGTTCTTCATATGGCAAGTAATTTTGGATTATATTCTGGACATTTTGAATAAGTGTGAGACTCTGGGTCTTGTTTAATCCTATGTAGAATGCTTATATTTTTATTTTAGCAGGACCATGATCTTGTTGGTTCAGGTCACAATGTGCTACAACGCCTCTGTGAGCTGTGGTCCCTATAGTTTCAAAGTCTTTTCAGTACTATTTGGATCTATGTATGGACCTCCCAGTGTCAGTCTGGAATCTGGGTAGTGGTCTGTCTGTGAGTTCAGTTCTCAGAGTCTTTGGTGTGCTGGTTAGGATCAGTTCCATGCATGCACAGCTTGAGGATCAACCTAGAAGTTCTTAAACAACTTTATGGAATTATTTCCTTGAACTCTTCCCGCTCTGTGATCTCCCTGGTATATTCCATTTTCAGGGATCTCAGAGAGGGAAATAAAGGTAAACTCACCATCGGTTTGGTGATAGTGTGAATTTTGGTTCCCTTCTCTAACTGACCTGCTGTGATTTACTTTTCAGAATCCAAAAATAGCTGCTGCATGCACTCTGTCCAGGTTTTATATCTGTGTTTGGTAAGAGAGACAGGGTGAGGTGTGCTTACTGCGTCCAACCTAGAATCTAAATCCTCCACAATCCAGGCTTAGTATCACAAAAAGAGAAACAGCTAGGCCTTACTTACTTTCTGATGTGATGCAACAGGAACACACATCCCCACTATGGGTATTTCCACCAAAAACATCCAACATGAATCTAACTGAGCCTCAAGATTTAACCATCAATGTCCAGGAAATTCAGGGACAGAGGAACATGTTAAATGATCCCATGGAAATGCAAACTGCTAGATCTGGAATGTAGGAAATTCTTTAGGACCCAGTTTCATTCACAAATAACTTCCAAGAAAAAAGTAGAGGAAGGGAAAACCTATGGATTGAAAGAAACTGAGAGACAAATCAACCAAATGCAAGCTGTGGACCTTGCTTGAATCCTGATTCAAACAGACCAGTTGTTAAAAAAAGTGGATATAATTGGGAAAATTTGAATTGTGAGTAGATGTTTGATGATACTAAGATGTTATATTTTTAATCAATTTTATTGACACATATTAATAGAGCATACAATTCATCCAAGGTGTACAATCAATGGTATTTGCTATAATCACATAGTTGTGCATTCATCACTTCAATCATTATTAGAGCATTTTCATTATTTCAATAATAATAATAATAATAAACAAAAAAAGACAAGAAAATTCCTCACCTCTCAATCTCTCTATGCTTCCCCCACTGTACATAGCCGCAGTTTCTGGCTATTCTATCCAAAGTGTATAATCAATGGCTTTTAGTATAATCACAGTGTTGTACATTCATCATCTTAAAAATTTCAGAACAATTTCATTACTCCAAAAAGAAAGACTCCAAACCTCTTAGCATTCCTTTCTCAGACCTAACAACTAATAACAACGAATCTCTTTTCATCTTTATTAATTGATTTATATTTACATTTTATATAAATGGAATCATACAATATGTAGTACTCTGTATCTGGTCTCCTTCACTTAGTATAATTTTTTTCTTTTGTCTGATATTAACATTGTGTACTATTAACTTATATTTGTTCAGCTTCAAGGAAAAATGGTCTTATATATGCAATTCTACTCATATTCATATTTCACATAATATATTTATATTTCACATAATATATTTATATTTCAAATAATATAATAATAATATAATATAATAGTATAATAATATATTTTTCATAATAGAGCAATCATACAATTTTTTCCTTTTGTGTCTGGCTTGCTTCACTCAACATAATGTCCTCCAGGTTCATCCATGTTGTCATATGTTTCACGACTTCATTTCTTCTTATTGCTGCATAATATTCCATCCTGTGTATATTCCACATTTTGTTTATCCGTTCATCAGTTGATAGACACAAGGGTTGTTTCCAACTTTTGGCTATCGTGAATAACGCTGCTATGAACATTGGTTTGCAGATATCTATACGTGTCTCTGCTCTCAGTTCTTTTGGGTACATGTCTAGCAATGGTATTGCCGGGTCCCATGGCAAGTCTATATTCAACTTCTTTAGGAACTGCCAAACGGTCCTCCACAGTGGCTGTACCATTCTACATTCCCACCAACAATGAATAAGCATTCCTATCTCTCCACATCCTCTCCAATTACAGTTTTCTGACTTTTTAATAGTGGCCAGTCCAATAGGTGTGAAGTGATATCTCATTGCAGTTTTGATTTGCATTTCCCTAATTGCTAGTGATGTTGAACATTTGTATATTTTCATTTGGATAGTTTTTCTTTGGATAGTTTTCTTTTCAAGTCTTTTGCCCATTTTTTAATCGGATACTTTGTCTTTTATTGTTGAGTTGTATGCACTCCTTATATATCATGGATATTAAACTATCAGATATGTTATTGCCAAATATTTTCTCCCATTGAGTCAGCTGCCTTTTCATGCTTTTGACATAGTCCTTTGAGGTGCAAAAGTGTTGAATTTTGAGGGGGTCCCATTTATCTACTTTTTTCTTTTGTTGCTCCTGCTTTGGGCGTAAGGTTTAAGAAACTACCACCTACCACAAGATCTTAAAGATGTTTTCCTACATTTTCTTCCAGGAGTTTTATGGTTATTGTTTTTATATTTAAGTCCCTGATCCATTTTGAGTTAATTTTTGTATAAGGTGTGAGATTGGGGTCCTCTTTCTTTCTTTTGGATATGGCTGTCCAGTTCTACCAGCACCATTTGTTGAATAGGCTGTTCTGGCCCAGCTGGGTGGACCTAAAAGCCCTGTCAAAAATCACTTGACTGTAGATGTGAGGGTCAATTTCTGAGTTCTCTATTCAGTTCCATTGGTCAATCTGTCTGTCCTTATGCCAGTACCATGCTGTTTTTACTACTGTAGCTAAGTAATATGCTTTAAAGTCAGGAAGTGAGAGTCCTCCAACTTCATTCTTCTTTTTTAAGACATTTTTTTGCTATTTGGGGTCCCTTACCCTTCCAAATAAATTTGATTATTGGCTTTTTGATTTCTGCAAAAAAGGCTGTTGAGATTTTTATTGGGATTGCGTTGAATCTGTAAATCAGTTCTGGTAGAATTGACATCTTAGCGATATTTAGCTAAGACATTTTTAATTTTAAAGTGTCATTATGGTATTGTGTTTGTTAATTTTTAAAATCTTTATCTGTTAGAAGTATATACCAAAATATGTAGAGATGAAATTACATTATATCTGGGATGTGCTTCAAGCCAATCCAATCAGGGAAGGAGGTAGAGGATGGAGGTATAGTTGAACCAAAATTGTTAGTGAGTAGTGGGTACATGGGAGTTCATCATACCAGTCTCTATTTCTGTGTATGTTTGAAAATTTCCATAATAATAAGTTAAAAATAAATAATTAATTAATTAAAGCAAGGGTTCTATTGAGTGTTGGCTTAACTTTAACAAATAACTGGTAGAACTTCAGTCTACAGAAGTGTGTTTTCCCAATTTTTGCATTCATATTGCACTTAGGAGGAAGGATAAATGGGAACCAGTTTCTCTTTTTAGAATATCACCATGCTTAGCATCTTCTTTCCTAGAGCTGCCTTAATAAATTGCCACAAACTAGGTGCATTAAAACCACAGAAATGTATCTGCTCATAGTTGTTGAGGATAGAAGTCCGAAATCAAGGTGTCAGCAGCGCCGTGCTCCCTTTCAAGGCTCTAGGGAAGAATTCTCCCCTGCTTCTTCCAGCTTCTGTATTTCTTGGCTTGTGGAAACCTAACTCCAACCTCTACCTCTCTCTTCATTTGGCCATTTTCTCTCTGTGTCTCTTCTTATAAAGTCACCAGTCTTATTGAATTTAGGACCCACCCTAATCCAGGATGACCTCATCTTAACTTGATGACATCTGCGAAGACCAATTTTCAAATAAGGTCACGTTCATAGGAAACAGGGGTCCACATATTTTTTTGGGGGGACACAGTTGAACCCACACACTGAGATTTTACTTTTTCACTTTTCTTCCTTTCTCCTTTTTGCTGTGTCTGGGACTCTGCCTTTTCCCTTGTGCTCAGACATTCTTGGCTAGAGGGGAAATCCTGGTCTATTGGCAGCACTGCTCCCACCCGCTCCTCATTCAGTGAGAACAGGGACCCCTGCCAGGGATCGAGATGGCAGGGTGGTCTGGGTGACGACGGTAGAAAATTGGTTCAAGCTGAGGATCTTCTGCTACTGCTTTCAGCATGGCTGTGCCAGAAAAACCACTGTATCCCAGACTATCTCCCTTCCACTGCTGATGAATTCTTGCCTGTCGCCCCAAGCATGGCTGAATCATTTGGCCCATATATCTGTTTTTCATTCATGGAGCCCCACAGTGCTGGGATATTTCTATAGCTCTCTTTATGCCAGCCTAAATTAGATTCTACATTTCCTCTTCCCTCCTCAGCCTATTCATCAGTTGTAGCCACAACGATATATTGGATGGCCTGGGTTGGCTGGGAGTCCAATGGGAGAACTTTCCTCCTGTGCTCCAGGGCCACGTCATCTAGAGCTCCTTGTATGGTCTGTTTCCTTAGGGAAGCAGTCCTGGTTTGTCAGGGCTGGACTGCTCATTCACCTGTGTGTCCATCCCCACACCATCCCAGGCCTTCTCCAAACAAATGTCACCTAATGAGAGAGGCCTGCCCTGACCTCCCTATAAAAAATTTCCCTTCTTCTTCCTCATCTCCACTCTGCCTCCTTCCCCTGCATCACTTTTCTCCTCAGCACGTACCACCACCTTTTATTTATATATTTTCTGTCTTCCTTACTACATCATGCTGGCCATGAGATGTATCATTGTGTGGTTCACAGCTGAATTCCTCGTGCCAAGTATATTGCCTGGCTTGGACTTGGCATACAGTTAATATATGTTGAATAAGTCACACTTCGCACGCTATGTCATATTTGCATATCGACATGCCTGTCTTCTCCTGTGGAATGTAAGCTCTTTAAGAACAGGACTTGAGCTTTGTTTTATCTCCAGTGCCTAGTAGAGTGCTTTATTAAAAGGAAATAGTCAATAAATGTTTGTTGGATGAATGTATCAAGTAACTAATCAAACAAGAGTTTAAACAAGGAAGACAGGAAGACTCAGGCCAATACTTGGAGTATATTCTTAAGATATGGGCGTCTTGATCCTCTTTTGTGTATTTCATTTTATACCCAGAGGGTATGTTTAGACCTTACAACATTGGTGGTTACCGCAGCTCCTGCCTGCATTTAAACTTTCATCATGCCAGATGCTGCAGGGTAATAGAACTGGGTTAGGCACAGACCCTGACATTATGGAGATTATATTTGAGCAAGGGAGACAAAAATACTCGTATGCAAATAATGATAATATGGAGTTGACATCTGAGAGTGCTGTAGGAATCAGTGATGGGAGAGATTGTTTCCTTCTGGCTCATTAGTGGGGATGGCTGGAGGAGATGGGCCTAGGATACATTTCATAAAAAGTTGGTGAATGTGGTGGTTTGAAGATGTATGTACCCCAGAAAAACATCTTCTTAAATTTAATCCTTTTGATGAGCCTACTTCAGTTAAGGTAGGACCCACCTCATTCAGGATGGGTCTTAATCCTATTACTAGAGTCCTTTAGAAACGGAATGAATACAAAGAGAGAGAGAGAAAAAACCATGGGAGCAAGAAGCTGAAATCAACAAAACCTGGAAGAGAAGGGAGAGACCAGCAGATGCTGCCATGTGCCTTGCCATGTGGCAGAGGAGCCCAGGATTGCCTGCAGCCAGTCTTTGGGGAGAAAGCTTCACCGTGATGATGCCTTGATTTAGACATTTCCTCGGCCTCAAACTGTAAGCTACTAAATTCCCATTGTTTAAGCCAACCCATTTCATGGTATCTGCTTTAAGCAGCCTAGGAAACTAAAACAGGGATACAGTGCCATGGGTGTTTCAGGTAAAGGACCCAGGCAAATGCTGGGAGGGATGCAAACTGTTCAGGGCATCAGAAGTCACTTGCCTTGTCTGTACTAAGCACTTGCTGCATGAATGGCACATTTCTGTATGCTTAGGTATACAAATTTCATTTTAGATAGGTGGTATTTGTACCCCCATTTCATTGATAAAGAAATGGAGACATAGAGAGGTTAAATAACTTGCCCAAAGTTACACAGTTAGTAAGTGGTAGAGCCGGAAAATCATCCCAGACAGTATAAATCCAGGATCTGAACTCTGAACCACTGTACTAATATGTATCCCCAATAATAATAATTATAATAAGCATTTATTACTCAGCTGCTATTGATCACATACTATTCTCAGTGCTGTACATGTATTATCTCATTTAATTCTCATTAACTCTTTTGAGATAGGCACTATTTTTATTCCCATTTTCAGATGAGGAAATTGAAGCTTAGAGAAGTTAAATCATTTGCCGAAAGTCACGCAACTAGCCAGTGGAAGAGCTGAATTTTGCACCCAGGCAGACTTCTGCACCCTTACTCCTAACCGTTCCAGCAAATTGTGCTCTTGAATTGTAGGCTGGGGCCTGATCACAAGAAGCTAAGAATTTGAGATTGTGTTTTTTGTATTTTATACCCAGAGAGAAGCAGTTTATGCTGAGCCAGTGCAGGGTGAGCAAAGGGAGCTGGGTGGAGGGTGGGAGGTGGGATGTAGTGGTTCCTTTAAGAGATGTGGGTCACAGGCAGAGGGAGAGGTTGGGGGGCAGTGGTGTCAGTTTGAGGCGGGGGTGGGAGGGGGCGTTCAGGCTGAGGCTCCAGGAGGCATCAGGAGAAAGATAAGCGTTTATTGCTGGAGGGAAGGTTTGTGAAACCATCAACGGAAAGGGGGTAGTTGAAGCCACGAAATTGGGACGTTTTCACTGAGGAAGAAGAAACAAACTGGCATTAGTATCATTAGCATTTGAATCAGAGTTCAGCCGCTGGCACAGAGCCCGCTCTAGGGGTTTTGGAAACCACAGTCCTCTGAGTTCAGAGGCTGGGAGAAGGCCAGTGGGATCGAAGCGTCCTTACCTCTTGCCTGCTTTCTCCCCCTGCCACATGGACGAGGTCCTGGCTCCAGAACCTGCTGCGGTGGGCCGCGTTCTGTTTCCCTGGGCAAAGGGCGATGAGGAAGCTGGGACCTGACAGTCTTGGTGCTGGGACAGGCTCTGTTGAACAGACTAAAAGGAAGGGAAGAGCTTGTAGTTTGCCACAGGCAAACCACCGTTTCTCTTCTAAAGGTCAGGGCTGGGTGCATTTTTCCAAACCACAAAGAGAGCAGTGCTCGTTAATGGATGGATTTATTTTTGCAGGGAAAGCAGGTTCCGCTTTCCTGAGGGCCATCCTGGAAGAGAGGCTGGCGCCTGGGTGAGGCTCCCTCTTCCCCCAGTTGCCTGGTTTCCAGGGAGATTGGGGATGGGAAGACAAAATTGGCCATGGAGGCTGTGAGGTTAGGATGCTGGGAGGAAGTGAGTGGTAACCACCACAGCGCAGCTTGGGGGAGCAGATGGGAATTGTTTCTCCTTGAGTTTTGTAATTCATTTAAACTCTTTGAGGTGGAAGAAGGGCCAAATTTGAAAACTTTAAATGAATTACAGGGGACATATCCATCCTCCTGGAGACAGATTGCTTCATTTCCTGTCCATAAGATGGACAGTTGCTCTGGGTGGCTGCAGTGGGCCCGTGGTCCACTCCTTTAGTTGTGGTTGAAATAAATCGCCTCTAGTGTAAGTAAGTCCTAAGCAGTTCCTTCACCTTACCCCTCACGCTCTGGCAGGGAAAGACAAGTTCTCTCTTGGCTGTTTTCGGTTGGGAAACAAATTAGAAACTTGTCTTTCTTGTGTCAATAACAACCAAGGAGCTTTGGAGCCAACAATTGAGTTTTTGAAGTTGCCTCTACTGACAATTTTCTCCATCCCTACTGAATCAAATACTGTATCATCGTGCTTTTCTCCCTAATTAATTGAGTTTTTTAAGAAAAACACATTTTTTCAGTGACTAGTAAGCCTTAGCAAAGACAAAGAAAACACACATTTGGAGCACATTAAATATTGTTAAAAGATACCGAGACATAACATCCTGAAGAACTAACTGCTCATTAAGCCTTTACTGTTTGCAGGGCCCTGAGCTGGGCCTCATGGGACTACAGAAACCTATAAGACCTGAACCCTGCTGGCCCGGGGCTTACCTGTGGGTCCTTCATAGTCCTGCACACACGCCATATGAAATTTGGCTGAGCCTAGGACAAAGCTGGCAGAGGCTCTGGAAGAAATGGAGCAAATCTTCAGCTGTATGGGGTCTTTGGGGGACAGATTTGCCATTCCAGTTGAGCGGCTGCCTGGTAACTGAGGGTTTGTGCCTTTGAGACCCATTGCTGACAGCTGTCTCTCTGTGGAGTAGCCCGTCTTGCCTTAATCACTGCCTAGCATTCTTGGTGACAGCACAGGGTCACTGTTAGGAACACTAATTGATAGACTAGGCAATAACGCAGGGCTGCCTTTGGCTTCTTATTAGAACTTTCTAGTCTCTTAAACTATCCTTCCTAGGCTGCTATGCTTTTGGAATGCTTAAGGTTGTTTTTTTATAGCTTTTCTGTCTCCTCCCGTAGTTCCCAGCTTTTATTTCTTGCTGCCAGTTTTTCTGTAGAGTGGCAAGCAGCATAAATAGCCTCTCCCTCTTCATTTGCTGTGGCCTTGGGAACCATGGAGCAAAGCTTGTTGGAATTTATGTAAAGCAAGAATCAGGAGACCCTGCGGATGGTGACAGCTTGAGGGCCCTTGCTTGAGGAAGCTCTTGGCACTTGAAGGGCGTGAACATTGCCACTCGTGTTTGAAGTCCCGTTTCTTGGTTGCTGCTGGCTTTGGGGCTTCCCCCAGCACCTCCAGCCTCTGTTTCTCTGCCCTGCACTGGGGGTAGGGGGCCCAGTGAATAGGCATTGACAAGGAGCAGTCCCAGGTGTGGCTGCTTACAGGTTTCTGTCCCTGTTTTCTTGGCAGCTATGCACTTAAGTGTGAAAGATACCAAGACAGGTTTTTGGTGGCCAGAGCAGTGGAAGGGTAAAGAAAAGGGAAAGTGAAAGATCACTGAAACATTCCTGTCAAACTAGACTCTTGAAAATGTTTTAGTGAAGACTTTCAAACATACTGAAAAAAACAGGTAAAATAAAATGAACCCCCCACGTTCCCAGCAATCTGTTTTAACAAAAATCACCATGTTGCCTTATTTGCTTCAGATTTTAAGAGTTAATACTATATTATCAAATATAATTAAAAGTCTCCTGTCTGCCCTTCTTAGATCCTCTTTCTCCCTTCTCTCCAGAGGCATCCACTGTCTTGAACTAGGTGTTTTATTCCTGTGCAGGTTTTTATTCTTTCAGCATATATATTTTTTTATCCATCGATAATATTTAGAACCTTATTGTAAAATACGCATAAAATAAAATTCACCATTGTAACCATTTTAAAGTATACAGTTCAGTGGCATTAAGTATATTCATAATGTTATGCAACCATACAGCATTCTTTTGCATAGTTTTAAACTTCATATAATATTACAACACCATGCATATTCGTCTTTAACTTGCTTTTCTCATTCAAAATTTTATTTGCTGCAGGTATCAATCTTGGTTTTAGTTCATTTGTTTTTCGCTCCTGTAGAGCAAGGAGTGGAATTTGGCCCTCCACCCTTTCTTGTATATAAAGTTTTATTGGAACATAGCCATGCCCTTTATTTACCTATTGTTTATGGATGCTTTACTCTACAAGAGCAGAATTGAGTAGTTGCAACAAAGACAGAGACAGAATGGCTAGCAAAGCCTAAAGTATTTATATTTACTGTCTAGCTCTTTAGAGAAAAAATTTACAGACCTCTGCTGTAGAGTATTCCATTGTAACAATATAGCATAATACTGTATCTATTCTCCTGGGTGTAGACATTTGGGATGTTTCTAATTTTTTTTAAATTTAAAAATATTTTTGTACATTTCCTTGTATACTTGTTCAGGTGTCTTTCTAGAGTATGTAGCTAGAAGTAAAATTGCTAATTTGTACAGCATGTGTATCTTAAACTTGGTTAGGTATTACTAAATTGGTCTCCAAGGTGTATCTACCAATTTGTACTACCACTAGTAGTCCTTAGACACCCTCTATCTCCATGTCCTTGCCAACAACTTTATATATCAATACCTTAAGTTTGGTGAGTCTGATGCCTGTAAAGCAGTACTTCCTTTCTGGTGAAGTTAAAAATACTTTTTCAAGTATTTATTGACCATTTACCATTCCTCTTACATGAGTTGCCTCATCATGTCCTTTGCCCACTTTTCTACTTTTATTTTGGTTTGTGAGAGTTCTTTATAAATTCTGTTTACTAATCCTTTGTTAGTTATATGCATTAAAACCAGTGTGTTTGGGTTTTCAATCCATCTGGATTTTTTTATCTGAACTGTGTCTTAATGTATTGTTAATCTTTATATATATATATATATATTTATTTATTTATTTAATTTTTTTAAAGATACTTAAATTACATAACTGTTACACAAAAAAAATATGGATTCCCATATACCCCACTCTCCACACTTCCTACACCCTCCCACATAAACAACATCCTTCATTATTGTGACACATTCATTCCAATTGATAAACGCATCCTGGGGCATTGCCACTGAGCATGGACCATAGTTCACACTGTAGTTTACACTCTCTCCCACACAATTCTGCAAGTTATGGGAAGATATATAATGGCCTATATCTGTTGTTGCAATGTCATTCAGGATGACTCCCAAGTCCCGAAAAAGCCCCTGTATTACACCTGTTTTTCCCTCTCCCTGTTCCCAGAGCCTCCAGTGGCCACTGTCTCCACATCAGTGTTGTAATTTCTTCCATTGCTAGAATCACAATGAGTCTATAGTAGAATACCAGTAAGTCCACTCTAGTCTATAGTTCATTCCCCAATCCTGAGGACCCTGGGATGATGATGTCCACTCCACCTCCAATTGAGAGGAAACCTTGATGCCATACAGCCGATGAATGGGACTCTCCTGCCTACAGTTGCAGGCTCTCTCCTTTCCCTGGTATGGTGGTTGTCCATCCTCACCTCCTTGTCAGTTGTCCTGGGTGAGTCCAGTGAACTGGAGAGTAGGTGTTGCAACTCCGCTGAGGCTCAGGGCCCAGCCGGCACATGAATTGCCCAACGATTCAAGTCTCTTGGACATATACTTACCAACTCCAGCACCAAGTGTAGGTTAAAATAGAAGGGACAGATGAGCCATGCGTAAGGAAGCCACAACTGAGTCCAACTCTGTCACTCTCAGGAGCACAAATTCCAAAGTAGAGCCCAGTGGCAAGGCACCAAACTCCAGAGCTATCTGATCCGGAGCCCTCAGGAGCCCCACCATTTGAGGTAGTATCTACTTTGGCAGTCTATGAGATCCTGCTGAGATGTGTGTAAGTGTTACCTCTGGGATGACCTACTGACTCACTTTGAAGTCTCCTAGCCACATGAACTCATTTGTCTTTACCTTTTCACCCTTTTATTCGAGGTCTTTTTTCAGTTGCATTGCTAGTTGGTGCTTGGTAGTAATCCCTCGGTGCCAGGGAGGCTCATACCCGGGAGTCATGTCCTACACTGGGGGGAAGGCAATGCATTTATATGCTGAGTTTGGCTTAGAGAGAGACCACATTTGAGCAACAAGGAGGCTATCAGAAGGCAACTCCTAGGCACCCCACAACACTAGGCTAAGTTTCAATTTCAAGAGCAAAGGCTCACAAGCATTGTCATCAATATCAAGGGCCCATCAGTGGACCATCTCCCTCGCCAGTCACTACCCCTGTACTTGGGGGACTGTTGCTGCTCTGTTAGAGAACGTGGCAGAGCTCTCCAGGATGGGAATTCAATATTCTCTCTGTTATGGTGTGAATCTCCACCCACCGTGACAATGCTCCGTGAACATTTGAACACATTTATATACCTTATATGTATGTCCAGGTG
>JAQZBX010087504.1:0-12857 GCA_029593785.1 Cabassous unicinctus
TGGGCATAGGGCATTTTTAAGGTATTGGAATTGTTCTGATGATTTTGCAATGAAGAATATAGGCCATCATACATTGTGTCAAAACCTATAAAATTGTATAGTGCAAAGTGTAAACCATAATGTAAACCACTGATCATGGTGAGCAAAAATGCATCAATATTTTTCATCAATTGTAACAAATGTATCACACTCATGTAAGATGTTAATAATAGGGGAAAACGTGAGAATGGGAAGGGGTGGAGTATATGGGAATCACACACACACATATATATATATATATGGGAGGTACCAGGGATTGATCCCAGGACCTGGTACATGGGAAGCAGGTGCTCAACCACTGAACCACACCCACTCCCCTCTGTATATTTTTGATGTGACTTTACTAAAGTTTCTTTAAAATTAAAGTGAAAAAAATAAGATACGGGGGGATCATACAGAAGAAATTGTAAATATACACAATCTTATGGTGATGAAATGCACTATTGCTTATAGGAAATATAAGTTGAAGCTAATTTAGCCCTTCATAAAGTAGCCTGAACAATGGGAAAAAATTGGTTTTGTTTTTGGAGAGTTTTAAGAGTACAGAAAAATTTACAATTATGGTAAGGAGAATCCCTGTGGGGGCATGTGTGGGAGCATAAGTGGGGAAGGATGCACCCAGGGCATATCTCTGTGGAATATGAATGTGTTCAGTGGGTAAAGACAGAAACAATAACAAACAAAATATTTAATTCCCTTCCTGGAGAGTCACTCTATATTCTCTAAAAGAAAAATAGAAGCAAAAGAAGACAGACCAATATGCCAAACCCTTGATATTAATGCTTGTACTTATGAAACTTATTCTTTTAAAATTGAAACTTAGCCTAGTATTATATATGGCCTAAGAATTATGTCCTGAAAACCTTTTCCCACAAACATGGCCTCTCTCTAAGCAAAACTCAGCATATAAGTACATTGCCTTATATGACTCCCAGGGATGGTCCTGTCTGGCACAGAGGGGGGTGGCTATTACCAAGTGCCAACAAATGAAGCATTTGGAAAAGGACTTTGATCACAAAGAGGAATTACTAAATACTAATGAGATTTTATAGTTAAGAGATTTCAAAGTTGGGAGGTCATTCCACAGTTTATGGTTATGCACAACACAGAAGGATCTCATTGACTGACATAATAAACTGTGCCTTATGCGTGGGTTCTCCTAAGTGATCTAGAGACATATAGATACTATAGGCAGGGAAAACAATCTCAGGAGTTTGGCACCCTATTAGTGGGACTTACCTTTGAATATACATTAACATATCTCTCCAATGTAAGAGAGTTAGACACATTAATAATTTTCCTAAATATAGTTTTTCAACCCCTTATATTTGAATCAAATCTCAGTAGAGCTGTAGCCATCACCTACTATCCAGTTCATCCGGCTTACCCAGAAGAACTAACAAAAGGATGATGATGGACAATGCTCATCCAAAAAGCAGAGCAACTACAACTGCAAGTATGATAGTTCCATCCATCTGTACCATGAAATTGAAGCACCCTCTGAATCAGAAGCAGAGTGGACGTCACCATCCCAAAATTCTCAAGGCTGAAGAATGAACAAACATAAGGGGGAAATTCAAGTATGACCAAAGTAGATTATTATTCTAGTAATGGAAGAACTTTTAAAACAGATATAAAGACAGTGTTCACCAGAGATTCTGAGGAGGGAGAGAGAAGAATAGGTGTAACATGGGACATTTTTGGTACTTTGGAATTGTTCTGCATGATATTGCAGTGATGGATACGGGTCATTATACATTTTGTCAAAATGTATAAAATTGTGCAGTGCAAAGTGTAAACCATAATATGAACTATAGGCTATGGTTAGTAGCAATGCTTCAATATGTGTTCATATGCCACACTAATGGAAGATGTTATTAATAGGGGAAAATGTGAGAGGAAGAAGGTGTGGGTATTTGGGAATCCCCTATATTATTAGGTAACTTAGAAGTAATCTCAAACTTCTTTAAAAATAAAGAAAAAATGGGTAAAAGACCTAAATATAAGAGCTAGAACTAGCAAACTCCTAGAATGAAATATAAGGAAGCATTTCAGGACCTTGTGATGGCAATGATTTTTTCTTGTTTACACCCAAGGCATGAGCAATGAAACAAACAAATGAAAAAACAATAGATGAATGGGATCTTATCAAAGTTATAAACTTTGGTTACTTCATTATGAAATTAAAATGACAATCTAAACAACGGGAGAAAATATTTGGAAACTACATATCCAATAAAGATTTAATATCCAGTATATAGAAAGGAATTATTCAACTTAACAAAAAGCAAACAACTGATTTAAAAATGGTCAATAGACTTGAAAAGACATCCCTACAAGAAACATATAAAAATGGCCAGAAAACACATGAAAAAATGCTTAAAATATTAGCCATCATGAAAATGCAAGTCAAAACCATGATAAGATACCATTTCACACCCATTAAAATGGCTTCTATTAAACTGGAAAATAAGTATTAGTGAGGATTGTAGAAATAGGAACACTGAGTCATTGCTGAGGGCAATATAAAATGGTGCAGCCACTGTGGAAGACATTTTGGTGGTTCCTGAGAAAACTAAGAATAAAATACCGTATGAATAACCAATCCCTCTACTATTTATAAGCCCTGAAGAAGTGAAAACAGGGACTCGAACATATTTGCACACTGATATTCATAGCAGCATTATTCACAATTGCCCAAAGATGGATGCAACTCAAGTGTTCATCAACCAATGAATGGATTAACAAAATGTAGTATATGCATACAATGGACTATTATTCAGCAGTAAAAAAGAATGAAGTCCTGATAAATGTGACAACATGGATGAACATTGAAGATATCATGTTGATTGAAATAAGCCAGACACAAAAGGACAAATATTGTATGACCTCACTGCTTAAAAACAATTTGAATAAGCAAACTTATAGAGTTAGAATCTAGAATATATGTTACTTGAGGGTAGGAAATGGGAAGCTAAGGCTTAAAATTTGCAGTGTTATTATTTTGAATGATGGAAATGTTTTGGTAATTGATGATGGTGATGGTAGCATAACATTGTGAACACAATTAACTGTATTGAAATATATATCTAAATATGATTAAGAGGGGAAATGTTAGATTGTATATATGGAAATAATACAAATTTTTAAAACATCCATGAAACTTCATTACACAGTGAACCCTAAAATCAAGCTTAAGTGGACAGAAAGCAAAACATATTTAAGTAGGTTATTAGGTGTAGTATTGAAATTGGCCATTCTCATATCTACTCTTTGGTAATGTAGTTGATCTTGAAGGGGACATAGGAATCACTGGTTTAATTAATAAACTGCAAATGCATAAAATACATGCAGAATGTTTTTCCCAGCTGTCATCTAAGAGCCTTCAGCATTCATTTCTGCTATGCTGTCAAGACAGACATTTCTGGGTAATAGTGCATG
This sequence comes from Cabassous unicinctus, assembly GCA_029593785.1. Lineage (NCBI taxonomy): Eukaryota > Metazoa > Chordata > Mammalia > Cingulata > Chlamyphoridae > Cabassous > Cabassous unicinctus. Next base: position 3,481 of record JAQZBX010087504.1, read on the forward strand.
TAATAAGACCAGTGGATTACATTTGAATTAGTCCATTTCCTATTTTCTTTTTGATAAAAATCTGTCTGCTGCACAGAGGCTGTATATATATATACATATAAGATCCCATGTGTAAGGCATCATGTAAATCTATGAATGGTAGAATGTGATATTATCTGGAAAGGCAAAAACAGGCAAATCCAGTTTTTCATGACAGTTATATTCTTTAGAGCCACAAAACACTCAATTAACAATTACTATAACATTGTTCCTAGGAGAATTACAGGTTTAGTTGCTTGCAAGTCTTCGGTTACAACAAAACCCTCAATCAATACATAATCTGTTTTAACATGTATTTCTGTTTTAAAAAACTTATTGAATATATATATTACTGATTCATTAACATTGAACTCATGCCCAATAGTACTATAACTCATGACTAAATTAACAAATGCATTTTCTCCATGAGGCACAATTTGGACTTCTTGTGCTTAACAAACACTAGACACAGCTTCAGCACTGTAATTGAAGTTCATTTTAATCAGATAAATCACCAACACAATGCATGAAAATGTGAAAACATGACATTAAATATACTGCAAAAAGGAAATTTGTTTACAGTATAAAAGCTGAATGAAGAAAGCAAAACATAGCCTCTTTATTCTCAGCTGGAAATAGCTCATTGAAAGAGTCAAATTTTTTGCCACCTTAAACATGTGCAAATGATTGCAAAATCACTGCAAGCATGATTTGGAGGTTACAAGTAATTTTTAATGAGAGAAGTAATTCACAAATATGGAAACTCTCAGTAATAGGGATTGGCTCTTCATGCCTAAACTGTGAATTCATCAGTTGTAGAATAAATTGTCTCCCCTTGTAGTAAAGAAAGATCCAATATAATCAACTTGGCCCCAGTTGCCTGGTTCATTCCTTCAGTGAGCTATCCATGTCTTTGGCATGAGTAGGTTACATTTGGCTTGTCCTGCTGGACAGTTGGGCATTAACAAGCAGAAATTGAGACCCAGTTCCTGTTGCTGATTCTGTGCATATCTCTATCCAAGCTACCACAGATACTTTGCAAAAGAGTCCATGAAGTAAGCACCAGGGTGATTGATACTTATATAACCCAGGAAGAGTCAATGTCTGTCCAGATTATTGGAGTCCTTCTATGAAGTTATGCCACTCTGAAGCAAGCCATTAGAGCAATTTACAATCTGTTGCCCATTCCAAAATTTACCATTCTCCTCTCATTATTCACAAATCCCTGATCAGCAGTCTATCCATTCCTACTTCTATGAATGGTGTAGTCATAACTCAGCATTTCCCTTCTTTCATTGGACAAAATTTCCTTTCACTGAAGTATTTCCCTTCACCACTGTCTTTTATGGCTACCCTGAGTAAAGCCTGGCTTTTCTCAATGGTAGCAGCACAGAAAATCCCTTATCTATAACATGCACCAAAATTTCCTTTTTAGTAATGAGAAACTTCCATGTCTATGATCAGAAAGAGACATCCAATATCTGGTCAGATCCTCCAGTTTTTATATTAGTTTGAATAATATGATCCTGATCCTCAATCACTATTTTTATTCCTTTAAAGAATGTATATTTTTGTGCTGGTGAAATTGATCCAGCAGAAAGGGAGATGGTGAGAGGTGTTGAGCCCGATATATATATGTTGAGGAGTAGGTTTAGGCAGGAGCAGGGTCATGTCATGTGCTGTCACAGTAAGCAAGACCATGGATGTGGGCTGACTTATTTGGTGCTAAGAGAATTAGAGTTCTGATTGATTGCATTTTGTCAATCTATTGATAATGTTTTTCCTGCTGAGTATAAGAAGAGTGGAAATGTGTTTGCATTTTGTGAAGAGGGGAGGAGTCATGGATTACTAGTTTGGAGAAAGAAAGTCTACAGATTCTAGGGATAGATAATGAGATTGCTGAGGGTCCAACTTGCTGTTTGTTTATAATATAGTCATATATTTAGAAGGACATCTGTCTGTAAGTTTTGGATTATTTCCAGCAATGATTTATTATTCCTTATATAGTGTTTGGCATGGTAACAGGCTGAGAATGGTATTTATTTGGGTTGGATTTCTGCCAGGCAAAGAACACCACACTGTAGGGGGAGGGACTTTTTAGAAGATATCAAGAAAAGAGTTAACAACAGTAATAAAAAAACAAACAAAAAACCTCTGTATCTGTATGTGCTCATGACATACTCCTTCTCAAAATTACAGACAATGGATCTTAGATGTTGATTTTATATTTCATTGTATTTGCATTATGTATACACATATATGTATATATATGCACACATATATAAGTGTGTTTATTTATATACTTTTATAGGGAGTGAGAAAGAAGGCACAAATATTTATTGAATAAAATATTGTTAAATTATTTTCAATTATCTTTTCCTAGCATATGTGATCTCATTTAAAAGAAGTAAAACTTGAAAATTAAAAGTCTAAATTACTTTAAATGCTTCTGTTTTATTTTCTTGGCTGCTAAGACAACTACAGTAAAATGAATTGGCTTAACAACAGGAGTATTTCACAGGCTAGAGGCTAGAAGGCTTGCTTCCTCCTGGGATTAGTATCTTCTCTTTTGCTGGCAATCTCTGATGTTCCATGGCTTTTGTGTCACATGGCAATGCACATGGCAATATATTCTTTCCTTACCAGGTTCTGTGGACTTCCAGCTTCTGGTATTTCTGGTAATCTCTGTCAGAATTTCATTCTGTTTATAAAGGACTCCACTAATCCAAAGTAAAACTCAACCTGATTCAGTCAGGCCACATGTCAATTGAAATGACATATGAAAGAGAACTTGTTTACAATGGGTCTACACCCACTAGAATGTGTGCCAAGACCACAAACAGGTCCAAACTGGGTATACAATTCAATCTACCACAGTACGCTTCTCTGGGCTTGCATATCTGTTGTTTTGAATGGAATAATAATGGGTACTAAAATTTATTGAGCCCTTTCCCTGCAGCATGTACTATGTAAACATTTGACATATACTATTTTATTTAATTCTTAGAGAATAACTTACAAAAGCCCAGCTTTATAGATGTGGAAACAAGCTATAATCTAAAGTAATTTGTGCATGTCAACCTCCTAATCAATGGTGGATCTGGCACCTATACTGTCCTGAGTCTTATGTTCAGTTTATTTCACTGCCTGTAAGATTCAACTTTCAGCTTCAGTATAATCATTGGCTGAATTAATATTTTCATAAATCAGTTCGTTAATTCCTCCACAAACAGAAGAAGAAAGTGCCTTTTTTATAACATCATTTGATCATACTCCCTACTAATTCCTTATGGAAACTTATTATACTGTAAATAGAAAATTGTCCCTGATATGAGTTCTGCTATTATTGCTGTCTATTCATGAGAGCTTCCATCATCTATTTATCCTTAGTTTTCTCAATTACAAAATGATGATATTTTAAAAACTATTAACTAACATTTTTTATATCTTTCAAAATATATTTAGGAATAATTAGTTCCATCCACTTTGGCCTAATTCTGAGAAGCAGACAAATATACCAGAATTCTCCAGGTTAATTGATTTGCTGTATTTAAATACAGATTGAGTCAATCTACAAATAAGAATATTCTGGTGAAATGACCAGGGTTTTGCCCCCCATGGACTTGGACAATAGGGAGCAATTATAGAAAAAATGGAATATATAAGTCTTGACAATGTAAGGTTCTGCCCTTAAAAGTTAGTAACTAATCCTTCTCTCTTCTAACAGTAGAAACTGAGGCAGTTTTGTTAGATTAGGCATGATATGGCTTATTCTGCTTTCATTGGAAGAAATTAATAGGAGAGGAAGTTGGGGTTAATCAATACACATATAAATGGAAAACACTTCATGAGAGAAAGTGAAGATGCTTTCTGTTTCCAACACATTCTAAATAACAGGTCTCTTGATGTGTTCATAAGTTTCATGTTAAAGAGACAGATGAGCAATAGGAACAATGAGGACTGCATGCTATGAAGTTCTCTGTGGAATTTCCTTCTCCTAAATTTTAGCTTATAATGAAGAGGTTCTCATTTCAGACAGAAAGTTTTGGTTTGATGCAGGGCATGTTGATTAGTAACATGATCTCATAGGATAGTTGTGTGGCTATGTGAGGACCCTTTGGTGCCTAAATTTTAAATAATTCAATGGACAATTCATAGAATATGGTGTCATTAAGCTACTTATTCACCCAAAATATAAACTCAAGCACTTTGGACAAGGTGCATCATGGTAATGTTATTGGATTGAGTTGATTTGGGTTATCTTTAATCTTAGGTGGCCAATTTGGAGATGGAGTGTTTCTCTCATCAGAAAACTTGTTTTATTATATCGGACTAGGCAGCTCCATATCAAATTTGAAAAATCAAGAGTGACCAATTGATCTGGGCCTGAGGCCCATTATCAGCTAAACTAATATAATAGACAAAGGAAATCAATTATTGAAATCCTACTATATTTGGAATACATAGAGCTCACTTAATTCCATCTTCACAGCTCTCCTAGGAAGTTTTGAGTTTGAGTTAGCTGAGGCACAGAGAAAAACCAATTTGCTTATTGAGTTTTGATTGTGAGACTTTTTAAAAAGTGCACATTATCTCTACCTTTTGCTAAATAAATGCAGGACCCTGCAATTGGGCAGCTTACGTATATCTTGTCTTCTAAATTTATTGTTTTACTTTAATGATAAATTTCAGTCATGTACCTCTTATGAAGGTCAAGAGGGACTCATTGTAAGTCCACTTCTGGCCACAGAGACACATTCTCCAAGTTATAATGTAATAAGGGGCCATGCTTCCTGTAATCCCAGTGCATTGTATATGATCACCCAAACAATAAAGAATGCTGATGGGAGTCAATGAAAATTGACCCAAAGCTCTAAAGTAACTCTCATGTCTCATACCTTAAAAGCTTCAAGTCCCAGATTTACAGGATCCTCATAGTAATGATATTTTCCACAATTTGATGACATGTCATTTTTCAATGTAGAAAACATATTAACTATTTTAACTTTCATTGAACAATCAATATAACATTCTGAACAAAAGAGAATGAAAGTAGAAATGTCTGTCCCCCTTCAATACCATGGGTCTATGACTTATGTAAACTTAGATATGCCTCTGTTTATTTGGTGTTTGGCCTGTTTATTTATTTTCCCTCTGGAATATAAGCCTGAGTTATACAAAATGAATGTAAGTGATTTTTCCAATTATGCAACAACAGTGATGTGATATGAAATGAATAATACTGTAATTTATTGTATATATTCATAAGTGAAGGAAAACCTAGATTTCAGTTAGAGGTCAGAGAAAATAAAGATAATTTGATTGTTTTCAATTCAAGATAACAGACCTCCTGAAATCTTTCCACAAACCCCTTGGTAGTCCGTGGAGTCCTGGTTAAGAAGCCCTACTTTAAATCCTTTCACATTCAAAGGCTTCTCATCTCATGGAACAGAATCTAAGTCCATATCATAGCCTGGCATTTCCTACACAAAATACTCTCATAAAATTCCATTTCCCCCCTTGCATCCTATAAGATTCAGAAACACTATGTTCCAGTACTTCATAGAAATAAGTATGTTCTCACTCTGGGGCTTTTCACTTGCTATTCTCTCTGGATAGAATACTGTTTAACCAGACCTTCTGAAATACTTACTCTTCATAGAAGCTTTCTCCAATATTATTGTCTATTTGAAACCACTGTCTCTTTGTCCCCTTATCCTAATTCTTCTTCTTTATAATATCAATTACCATTTAATATTTGATTCCTAGTTTGAGTTTATTCACTTTTTGTATTTATTATCTTCTAAATTTTAACTCCTTGCTTATAGAGCCTTGTATGTTTCAATCACCAATGAATCTCAGTACTTAATAAAAATAGTATATAATAGACACTTAGTGAAAATTTTGCATACATGAATGTATCATGATGATGATATTATTTCTTATGTCCTAATTTTTAATTCTTTTATGGAAAACTGAGTCATGATCCCCTATAGTGCCCTCATATAGAAATGTACTTGTTATGCTTTCTGATTATGCACTTTTCATTGTTATAATTTGGCAATGAGACCGCTATTGTGATAGAATGAAACTTTTAATCCCAATATGCTTTAACTTAGTTGGAAATAGGGACTAAACCTTGATAAATTGTAAAAATGTAATGCTTACACAATTTAATGTGATATGAATTATGTATTTTGCACAGAATAAGTCATTTATCAAACAACTAGGAAACTCAGAACATTTGAAAAAATAGAAATTTGAAGAAGCGACACAGTTTCAAAGTTTCATTTTATCACTATTTATATTTGAGAAAGTTATTTTTCCTATCTCTGGACACTACTTTTAATATTAGATAAATTAATACATGAATGCATAAATATACATTATGGGGGATATTTTAATAAGATAATGTGAAGAATACTTCAAATAATTTGTTATCTCAAATACTGCAATATATTAGTTATGGTATCTCTATTCCTGCTATATATCCATTATCAGATAATTAATAGGGAAAATTTGTGCATTTGATTTTTTTATATTTTTAAATATATTTTTATTATAGAAGTTGTGAACTTACAAAGCAATCATGCACATGTGTAGAATTCCCATACAACAGTTAACCAACAAACCAGAACATTATGGCATATCTATTACATACAATGAGATAATATCATCAGAATATTACCACTAAATATGATTCATAGCACACATTAAGCAAATTTTTTTCATACTCCCTTATTATTACCACAGTACATCTTTGGCATTTGCTTTGGATTCAGAAAATAGAAACCTCATGTAAGAGAATATTTAAATGTTGTTTTATAAATAAGATAGATCTCTAAGGGTAAATTCAAGAACAGTGCTTTTGAATGATGGATGCATTTTTAGGAAAATGTAAAATATAAAGAACACAAGAAGTAATTTAGAGGCATTTGGAGATAGATCAGAAATTTAAGATTTGGAAGTAGGCTAAGTGATAGAGCACTTAGAATTTAACAAACAGGAAATTTCTGAGTGACATATGTCAGTTAACATTGTGAATATTTGTGTTAAATTATACACATTAAGGGAATACAGGTGATTGCTACGTTTTCCAGTTCTTGTGACTTGTTGATAAATTTTGAGTGATAAATCTGACCAGGCAATGTTCTAGGGAGGGAAATATTATGGTCATCTTATTTATCTTTGCAGCCATATATATATTGATTTCTAAGCTTACTAGAGAAAAATGGGAAGGGGGATATTCAATTCAAATATTTCAACTGATTAAACAGAAGCTGAAGTGTTGCTAAGGAAGCACACTTGGTTGTAAAAAGCTTTAAAAATATTAGAATTATTTTTTAATGCTCGTCATTTTGTTTCATGTTTTTACTTTTATTTATCTATTTATTTATTTGGTTTGTTTGTTTTCACTTCGTAGAACGTTAAAGCAGTAAGTTTTCATGAAGAAATGGAATCAAACTTCAAATGACTTCATTTTGTTGGGTTTGTTTCCCCAAACACAAACTGGCCTACTTCTCTTGACCCTGATCCTTTTCATATTCTTTCTTGCCTTGGTGGGCAACTCAGCCATGGTTCAAGTCATACGTTTGGATCCCCATATCCACACACCTATGTACTTTCTACTGAGCCAGCTCTCTCTCATGGACCTGACATACATCTCCAGTACCGTCCCCAAGATGGCGTTCAACTTCCTTTCTAGCCAGAAAAGCTTTTCCTTCCTCAGATGTGGTGTGCAAAGCTTCTTTTTCCTGACAATTGCAGGTTCCGAAGGTTTACTGCTGGCCTCTATGGCCTACAACCCTTACGTAGCCATTTGTCATCCCCTTCAATATCACATCTGTATGAGTAAAAGGATGTGTGTCCAGATGATCATAAGATCTTGGATCTTGGGGTCCATCAACTTCTTGGCACACAGAGCCTATGCCCTCCACATCCCTTACTGCCAATCCAGGGACATTAATCACTTCTTTTGTGATGTTCCAACCATGTTGCCTCTTGCATGTGTGGACACTTGGGTCTATGAGTACATGGTTTTTGTGAGTACAAGCCTCTTTCTCCTTATTCCTTTCCTTGGCATCACTGTTTCCTATGTCCAGGTCCTTTTTGCTATCTACCACATGCACTCAAAATATGGAAGAAAAAAGACTTTCACCACCTGTTCAACACATTTAACTGGTGACTTTTTACTATGCGCTCTTTGTCTACACTTATCTTAGGCCTAGGAAGCTTCACTCACCTTCGGAAGATAAGATTTTGGCAGTCTTCTACACCATGCTCAATCGCATTATCTACAGCCTGAGGAATAACGAAGTGCTGGGTGCCATGAAAAGGGTGTTTGGGGCATTCTCTTCAATGAAAGAATAGTTATTGTCATCCCTACTATCTCGTTATCCTCCTTTTCATGTTCATTAGTATGTCCTAGAGCAGTGTTGTTGGAAAGGTAGATAATTTGAGCTCTATATTTATTTTAAAAAATTTTAGTACTCCCATTAGTAAAGTGAAATGAAAAGGGATATTTATTTAAAGAATATATTTATTTAATCCCAAATATTAGTATTATAATCATCATCAATATCAACATTGGTATTAATTACATATTAATTATTGAAATATATTGCAGAAAATATATTACATATATGATTGTGCATATTTTTTTTAAATATTTTACTTTTTTTTGTTTTTATTTATCCACCCCAGATGATTCCCTTGCCTGTCTACTTGTCTTCTCCACCAGGAATGGGGAACCAAACCCAGACCTCCCACATGAGACACAAATGCCTAATAGCCTGAGACACATCAGCTCCCCATGGGCTGTGGTGTCAGCTGGCTTGTGGCATATGCTTCTTTAGGCGTCTGCTTATTACTGGGGGATTGGAATCTAGCTCTCCTTGTGGCAGGTGTGGGCATCTACCTCTCATTTGGTGAGATGCATGTGTCTAGCTCTCATTGTGGTGGAGTGCGGCTTCTAGCTGTCTTATGGTAGGTGCAGTCATTTGGTTCTCATTGCAGTTTCTAATGCTCATTCCAGCAGGGTGTGGCATCTAACTCTCATTGTGGGGGGTGCGGGAGCTTGCTTGTACTCTTTAGAAGGCACCAGGACCCAAACCTGGGACTTCCCATATGGTAGGAGGATGCCCAATTGGTTGAGCCACATCTGCTTCCCTGATTGTACATATTTTACTATTAATATAATATTAATATTATTTTATTTAAATATTATTTCTACATATAACTGATATAAATTAATATCTTAGTTAACTTTTTTCATTCTGAGTCTTCAAAATCTTTGCGTATTTATACTTAAAATATATTTCACTTTTGATGATACTCATTTCAAGTGGCAAATTCACATG
>JAQZBX010087505.1:0-12858 GCA_029593785.1 Cabassous unicinctus
CATCCATTATTACTGACATTTTCAGTGTCTTTGCTGGGCTATACTTTAAGAAGAAATTATTTATCCAACTTTTGGCTCACAATGGCCATGTTACCTGCATTGTCATTCAGGATATATGAGATGTTTGAATAAATTATTGATCCTGGAATTATTGAGGGAAATTACCATGTACATGAAATCACCCCTGGCTCATGCTAGATGCATGATATTGCATTTCACATCCTAAAGATCCAACTTGATGTACTTTGGCTGACTAAGACACAGGTGAATTCTACTAATCATTCTGGAAAGAACTAATTCAAATTCTGCTTAAACTCTTCCAAAAAATACAAATGGCGGGATCATTACTTAACTCATTCTATGAAGCCAACATCACCCTAATTCCAAAGCCACATAAAGATGACACAAGAAAAGAAAACTACAGACCAAACTCTCTAACGAACATAAATGCTAAAATCCTCAAAAAAATACTTGCTAATCAAATTCAACACCACTTCAAACAAATTATATACCCAGAGCAAAAGGATTTTAACCCTTGTATGCAAGGATGGTTCAACATAAGAAAATCAATCAAGACAGGGCCTGGACCTCTCTTAGAAGGTCTCTAAGCACTATAAGTAAAAAGAAGAGTGTGACATTGAAATTCAGCATAGGAATTATCAGATATTTTAAACTACCTAGGAAGATTAATAGATCATTTGTATTAAAACATAACACCAAACAAAACTGATCCACTTGAGGAGATAATATGATTTCCCAGTTGGAAAAAATAAGTAAAATTTAGTAATTTTACTGCATATCTGTCTAGTTCATTCAAATTCTTTTTGTATATTTAGCATCCTTATGATTAATATTATAACTCTGAAGCCTCATTCCTCTTCAACTTTGCCTGTTATACAATAAGAACAAACTATGTATTTAAAGTATTTTGCATATACAAAAATAAGAATGTTATAGTTGTCTTTGTGTGAGATGGAGTAAAGAACATTTTTATGTTTCAATTATTTCTTTATTTTCCAAAACCTGTAATGATCACTATTACTTCTGAAACATATGATTAACTTTATTTAAGAAAAAGACATAAGAACATCTTCCTTTAACTAAAAAAAAAAATACACTATTAATTATAGCATAGCTGTAGCAGTTTGGCATTATTTATGAATTCCAATAATAGATATTGGATTATGCTTGTAAACTGGTCTATTCCTCTGAGCATGATTAGGTTATGAGTAGGGCTTTGATTGGGCCACATCAGTAGGATGTTGAGACCCCGCCCTTTGGTGGGTGAGAACTCAGAGTTAAAACTACATGGCAGAGCAGAAGAGGTAGTTGGAGTTTAGAGTTGGAGTTCTGAAGCTGAGTTTAAATTCTGGAGCCCAATGAAGCAAGAACCCAGAGGAGCTTGGTCGTGAGGAGCCAGAGAAGGCCCCAGGAAGAGATGAGCTGTTCGCTTTATAGTCTACAAATGGCCTTGTGGAGAGAAGCAAGCCTAAACCGGAAGAGAGGCAAGCACTGGGAAGAGAGGAAACCAAGAAGCTTGAACTCGTGGCAGATGTCAGCAGCCATCTTGCCCCAACACATGGCAATGGACTTTGGTGAGGGAAGAAACTTATTCTTTATTGCCTGGTAACTCTAAGCTTCCAACCCAAATGAAAACCCTTTATAAAAGCCAACATATTTCTGGTATTTTGCATCAGCACCCTTTTGGCTGACTAATACAATAGCTCATCACTGAGAACATAAATCTACAGAGTGATTTCACATAAAAAAATGAACCTATATTTCCCTAAGAAATCTTGGAAATATTAAATATGTATTTTGAACAAAACTGATCACTGGAAGTATTCACATATAATGAATATTTTTCATCATGTAACATATCTAAAACCTGAAGAAAAAGTTACTAGTTGTATAATCACACATGGATTTCCCCAAAACCAACTCTTGATTGAAAATAGGTGATGTATTTCTCTGCCACCTCATTTTTTGTTTCCATTCCAGAGCTTCTTCATCTCATTCTTCGTCTCTGCATTTCTCAGGGTGTAGATTAAGGGGTTCATCATAGGGGTAATAACAGTGTAAAACACAGTCAAGTATTTATCCATGGGTAAGGTGGAAGGAGGTCTCATATACATAAAAATGTAGAAGACAAAGTATAGGACCACTAAAATGATGTGGGAACCACAGGTGGATAAGGCTTTGTGTCTCCTTTCCTGACTAAGTTTCTTCAGGGAGTGCAGAATGACCCCATAGGAGATAAGTAAGAGCAATGAAGATGACCACCGAGATTGCCCCATCATTGGCAACCACGGTGAGACCAATGATGTAAGTTTCAGCGCCGGCAAGTTTTAATAATGGGGGGCATGTTGGAGATGAAGTGTTTGATGATATTAGGGCCACAGAAGGAAAGGTCATAAACCAAAAGAAGCTTAACTACAGCATGTACAAAACCTCCAACCCAAGCCAGCAGGAGCAGTAGAACACATGTCTGTTGGGTCATGGTTTTCATATAATGCAGAGGTTTGCAGATGGCCACATAGTGGTCATAGACCATGACCATCAAAAGTAAAATCTCAGCACCACCAAATAAATATCCTATAAAAGGCTGAGTCATACAAACTTGGAAGAAAATGGTTTTCTTCTCATGGAGTAAGTCAATAATCATATTTGGGGTTACTGTTGTAGAATAAACAGCACCTACGAATTATAAGTAGCCAAGAAAAAAGTACATGGGGGAATTCAAGGTTGAGCTGACCACCACAGTCACAATGAATAGGTTGCCCACCATTGTCACAATGTAGATGAAGAAGAGCACAACAAAAAATTTTTTTCTGACCCTGGAAATTCTGAATTAGCCCCAAAAGGACAAACTCAGTCATATTGCTCCTTTGTTCCATATGTCATTCTGTTCATCTTTATTTCACAAGTCAGGGACAAACTTACCTAAAAATATAATTATGACTAGTGGCTCTATGAAATTTTAAGATAATTAGTTTATTCAAGTAGTAAATATTATTTATTATGTTCCAGCACTGCCTGAGATTATAAGAATACAAGGCTGTTATAAAAAACGATCCCTTACATTCTTGATTTTATAGACTAATAGACACCCAAACTTAGACAACAAACACACATAAATTAGATACATATGTGGGAAAAATGACAGTTTATTAAATAAATGGGGTTGCTAAAACTCATTTTCCATCTAGAAGAAAATAAAATTATGCATATAGATAATTCCATATGGAAAAATAAAATAAAGATTTAAGATTTAATATTTAAAAAAATGTTTACTTTACATTTACTATCTAATTAAAAAGAGATGCCTTCTTACATTCTAGTTGTGGAAGAACTCTTAAACAATTTAAATTTCAAACAGACGTATTTGACAATTTCAAGATTTTCAATGATTTTAGGAAAACTTACCTTAAACGAAGTCAATAAAAAAAGTACTTTGGAGAAAAGATTTATATTTCATGGGACAGTGCTAATATCTAAAATAAACAAAAGAGTTCTAACTAGTTAACAAGTAAAAGCAAAATGGGACAAAGGATATAGATAAGCAATTAAAATAAGAGTCTAACCAAGTGGCCAACAAACATGATGGGGTGCTGAAACGCATCTGTAAATAACAAAATGCAAAAGAAAAAAAATCTATATATCACATTTTCAGATGAACAAACTTCAAAAGCAGTAATAGCAATGACTGGCAAAAATGTAGAGAAACAGGCATTCTCTTACATTGTTAGTAAAAGTAAAAATTTTGTTGTATTTTTGGAATGCAATACAGCATAAAAATAAAAAGACATACATTTCATTCCCAAAACTAAACTCTTTAGAATCTATCCCATAGAAATTAAAGCACCGGTACATAAGGATATATGCACAGCATATATTTGCTGTATTATTATAATGACATTAACAAAAACAACAAAAAATTAAAGTGAATGACAGTCAATACTGAAATGGTTGAACAGATTAACACATCTAACAAATGGAGTATTACCATTTCAAAGAATGCATTACAGCTATACCTGTTACTGTTAGGGAAATTCCCAGAAGGTAAACCTCATTAAGAAAGAAATATGCATAAAACTATGTATAATATAATGTTATTTTAAAACAAAAATAAAAATGCCATAATTGCACCAACTTATAAATCTTTGTGTGTGATTATATAAGCATGGGCAAAATATGTAAGGATAAAGGATACATGTTCAGTTGTAAACATGGATTGCACTTGTGATGGGAATGGGGTGGGGGAGGTGATACTTGTGAAAGGATGAACATGATGAGAGACAATCCAAGAAAAAAAATCAAATAAAACACTTTACAACAAAAAAAAACACTATATCATAAATATTATCAATATGTGTCAGCTGTACTATCTCTTAAAATAAACCTACTAATGATATGTAGTTATGTTCTTAAGTTTGTATTGACAATTATTTCAATATCTGACCTAATAAATTCTGCCCTATCTCCGCTTCACAATAGATGGATTGTTTGTCATCATAGCTATGACCAAGTTCTTTCCTTGTGCACTAGATCCCATCCTCTTTATCACTATTAAGAACAAGATCCTATAATTATCTCCTCCATTTCCTATATCATCAATCTATTCTCTAATCATCATTCCTATGAATTGAAGTAACAGCTTCCTTACATAAGTATAACCTTGGATCATGAAAGTCACTCATTCAAGTTATATGGATGCTACATAATCGTCTGATTATTTTCATTTTTTAATGAAAAATGATGTTTACTTTTTTATACCATTATGAGATGTATGAATATCTGCCTATTAAAATAGACCCCATATAATTACCCTTTCCCAAATATTTTGTCAATTTCAAAGGATCCCTAATAACGTTCATCTGAATCATTAAAGAGAACTTTTAAATGACTATGACTAGCCTAATAACACCATCAATGTACTTTTGCAAAATGTAAAGCCTAGTTCAGATTCTTATGTATAAATACACTTCCTGGGTTGCCTGCATAATGAGATCCAATCCAACTTCTGAATTGTGGTGCCGCCTTCTGTGAAATAAAAGGCAATAGTTTCATGCACTTAGGCCATCTCTGTAGACACAGAGAGCAAGGTAACACATGCACAATCACTGGAACTTGAAATGTTTCAGTGTGACCAACTTTTTCTACGCTTGCAGAAAGTCTGTGTAATTTCAATGATTCAGAAAACAGTTTATCTTTTAATTTTCAAAGTGAATATCAAGAATGCTGTTTCACCTAAAGAAGTCTGAATCTTGATTGTAAACAATGAAACCCAAAATCCCCAGTGTTGGCAGGATTTGTCCCCAAAACAAACAGATGTTAAATCAACATTACCAGGTTAAAAAATTCACAATTGTGCTTTACATAAACATTTTGCAGTTTAAGTTTGAAAAGTGAACTAGTGAAATAGCAAATATTAAATCAACATTTTGATTCTCATTAACTGGCCTGACTTCATACAGCATAGTTGAACTTTGGTTTGCCTGAAGGATGGAGAATAACTTCATGTCCATATTTTATAAGGCTTTTGACTTCATCATTTCAGTTCCTAAAAAAACAGTAATGTAAATATTCATACAAACACATTCTGTGGTAAAATCAAACATCTGTGGAAATGTTTGTACATTTGAACTACAGCTCATATTTTTGAGTCATTCAGTTGGTGCATATCTCCAAGGGTGATTCTTCACTGGGACCTTGATCCTAATTCTGTGAGAAAATTCTGTTTCTCCAGAGATTCCATAAGATTAATCACCCATGTCCAACATAAGTTACATGTCCATGTTATCTGGGGAATAAATCATAAAAACATTGAGATCAACTCATCAAAGGGGAACAATCCAATCTGGACAAAATTTAAATATGTAAAAATTGTCTTTTTGAAGTAATGGCTTTTGAAATAGGCAAATCTACTTTGTATGTAAATTGAAACTATGTAAAGATCACCTTTAAACTCACTTTCAGAATGATGAAAGTTCATCATAATAAGTCATTGAAAATTTGAATCAAATGCAGATATAGCAGTGTTACCCCTCCAGCAATACAAAAGGGTTTCAGACAGGTGAAAAGGTATAATCTGTACTGTAAATTAAAAGAAAATATCAAACATTTAAAGGAATAACTTAAAGTAGTTCATGAATCCTAAATCTTTATCACACTAAAACTTTTCTGATGGAAGTAATACCAACTCTTAATTTTGCATAAAGTTTCAGTGACTTGCCTTGGGATGGGAGAAAGAAAATTTCCTCACTGAGAAATATACATCAAGATAAGGAAGACTAGCAGTTATTGTAGAATTCTGGTTGCCTTCTTGAAATTTTACTTGCATTGTATCTTAGTAATTGACCATGTATTATCAGGGAAGGCAAGAGTCCAATATTTACATGATTAGATTTCCCAATATCTATTGAAAATTAAGGTGACCAATAATATAGAATTTAAGTCATTTCTGGGGACTTGTAGGAAGTGGGATGATTCAAGCAGAATTCAAGCTCCCTTAGGCCCTTCTCCTTTATGCTTTCTAGAATTCTGACAAGTTGTCTGGAAATCTAAAGCTACCTTGTGAGCATGAGCAGACCACAAGTGTGGAAGCCTTGAGCAAATCATCACTGAGCAGTAGGAACCAGTGCCCCCAAATGTTTGGAACCAAATTCAAATAGCCTCTGAAGACAGAAAACAAACAAATGAAAAAACCTCTACCTTGTTAAAGTCACAGTTATTTCAGCTCTTCCTTATTATCAGGCCCAAATAATCTTAATTAGAGTTCAGGGTGTAACACTAATGATGCCATAGCATGTCCTCATTCTCCATAAGATCTGTTGGTCTTGACAGCAATGAAATTCTATTGTCTGTAGAAATGCTTAGGTGGTTTTCTAATTTCTCTGTGTACCAGTACAATAAATCCATATTGTCAAAAGTCACATAAGTGTGTCTCATTTGCAATTTAAAAAGCCTTGCTTAAAATTACAAAAAGAAAAAATTTCATACAATTTTATTAGCAAATAGTGATAAAATTTGCTTAAATTGACAATTTCACATTTTACTTGATATTTTAACAATAAATATTTAAAAATTAGAATATATTGTATTTATAAATTACCCTTTGGGATTTCATTTTAAGAAATTATTAGACAAGTATGCATTACTAATACTGCAATAAAAATTCTACTGCAATAATCTCTTAGCATAAAATCTGATCATAAAACTGAAAGAAAAAAAATCACAAAATAGTTCTCAAAGGAGAAGGTATATACAGTAGAATAAAGTGCTGGATAAATGTAATATGAATCTGAAACCCTTTATAATACCAATAAAACAAAATAGAAGAATGAGAGGTGTAGCAGTTTGGTATTATTTATGAATTCCTAAAATAGATATTGGATTATGTTTGTAAACTGGTCTGTTCCTCTGGGCATATTATATTATATTATTTTCAGAGGAAGGAAAGACCAGGCAGATATGACCAATCATCTTGCTTCAAGTCATGGCAATTGCTTTGGTGAGAAAGCAAGCTTGAGTTGGATTCTTTAGGGCCTTGTAACTGTAAGCTTTTACCCCAAATAAATATCCCTTATAAAAGCCAACACATTTCTGGTACTTTGCATCAGCATCCCTTTGGCAGACTAATACAATGCATATACAATTTGACCCGACAGTGCTACTTCTGAGAACTCACACTTGCACATATTCAAAAGGACAGATATTTATTGCAAAATTATTTGTCATAGAAAAAGATTGGACACAACATGAAGAGGGCTTGATATATTAATTATAGTACACCTTTTGATGGAATATAATTCAGTGGGGTCAGAAAAAGTCATATTTTCTATTTTAATCCATTCCTTTGCGTGTGAACCAACTATAAATAGAAACTGTCAAAGATGTAATTTTTAGTGTGGCCCAACTGAATGAGGTTGGGTCTTAACCCTATTACTGGAGGCTTTGTGAAGGCAAAGTGTGAAGAAGAAGCAAGATGCTGGAAGTTAACAGAAACCAGAAGAGAAATGAGAGGACATTGCCCTGTAACTGACAGGCAAAAGCCAAAGAATGCCAGCCAGCCAGAAGATACTGACCCCTAGAAGAAGCAAGCCTCTAGACTCTTGCTTTAGTTTGCCAAAGTACTGCTGATGCAAAGTATCAGAAATGGGTTGGATTTTTTTAAAGATGATTTATTTGGAGTAAGATCTTACAGTTCCAAGCCTGTAAAGAACCCAAACCCAGGGATGATCAGAGATGCTTTCTCACCAAAATCTACTGCCACATGGTGAAATTTGCCACCAATCTCTGCCAAGGTCTCTTCCTTCCCCTCCAGAATCTACCATCTCTCAAAGCCCAGCTCCCAGAGTTCAGCCATAAGCTGTCAAGCATAGGGCTTGTCTCTTCTTGAGATTCTTGATGGACCCAGCCTCTTGGGGGCTTCATGCTTAAGCGATCCTCTAATCCTTCCTCACATGGCAGGATCAAATATGGCAGCTTCCTTTTTCTCTGTGTCTCATTGTGTGTGTCTCTCTGTCTCCATTTTTATCAGACACAGCAAAGGGCAGAGACTTAACATGAATCACACCCCACTTACATAGTCCAATCCAAAGCCCAAAAGCAACCTTATCAAGTATTCTAATCAAAGGTCCCACAACCAAATTTAATGCAATCAAAAGGTATCACATCCACAGAAATATAATAGTTTAAAAACATAATCTTTCTCTTTTCAGGATTCATAAAATAATCTCAAACATCTGAAACCTGAATCTATCTTAAGCCAATCCATTTCTACAGTATTTGTGATGGCAGCTAGGAAACTAAGTCATGCATAATGAAGAAAACTTAGAATGAGTTACATCTTTATGGACTGGCATGGAAAGTACATCAAGGTACTAAGTAGTAAAAGGCAAATGTTAACAAACACTAACGACATAAACACATATTCATATACAGTATGTGCATATGCTTGTATTTGAAAAGATGTTTGAAAAATCTTAAGTTACAGAAGAGAGGGTTTACCTCTGGGAAGTAGCACTAGGAGACTCTGGTGAAGGATGGATAGATTTATTTTTTGCTTAATATCATTTTTAATGGTTTACTTTGTACTATATAACATTATATAATAATCATTTTATTTTTAAAATGTAGAAAGTTTACACACAAAAAAAAAACATATATAATGCAACCAAAATTGAAAGAATAGGTGTGTCTAGAGAGTATTAAATATTAGTATCATAATACACTAGTAACTAGTGTATTAGTAACTAGTACAATAAAAAGAATAAATAAATGACAGTATTCATGTCCTCTATAGGAGGTGGAATTTGAACTGCACACTGAGTGATGATGACAGACATACAAAGAATGCATAGTGAAGATGATTGTGTTTTATTTCTCTTAATCCTGATTTTATGTGAGCTGAATAATAATATGGATAAAGTTATTAGGTGATCTACAAGTTAAAATAGAGGAGAATGGAAATGATACTCATTCAGGTTTAATAAAATTCCCCTTCCATATAAATCCTTTTAATAGGTTTAATCTTGCCCTTTCCACTCATTATCTTTCATCCCTGGATATGGTTAAACATGCAAATTCTTGTTCTTGGTTCACTGTGACATCAAAACTAAAGAGAATCCCCTACTGCCCTGAGTCACTGTTACATCACTTTTTTTTTTACTTTTTAGCACTTTCCTGGTTAAATTATTATTTTTAACATACTGACATATTTATTGCCTTTCTCCAAAAAAGTATTTCTTTATTCATGTATATGCTATTATAATATATTAATATTAGTGTTTAAGAAGGCCATCTCTGAAGTCAAACTACATGGGTTTAAATCACACCTCATGCACCTGATGGGATACATTTTCCAAGTTTACACTAATTTTCTAAAAAACAGAAGTAAAATCTACTTCAAAGACACTTATAGGATAAAATAAGACAATGCTTTCATAGTACCTGCCACATTGTATTAAATAAGTAATAGATTTCACAAAAAGTATTAATTTTCTTGTAACTATTTCTTATCTGCCAAAGAAAAATCATTAAATTTTAGAATCTTCCTTAGCCTGATTTCGATTTCTGAGACATTCAGACTTTTTAAAGTGAATCTTTCACAGAGTTACTATCATCCATCTTTCATTAATTTTACTCAGATCTCAGAATTCTGAAAGTTTCTCATGGTCTCCTAATATAGGATCTTTAAACAACTGAAAATAAATATGAATCAGTTTTTTAAAAGTCAGATATAAATGGGACACTGACTTGGAAACATCAGGCAGACAACAAACAACTTAGCAGACAACAAACAGGGTGAAATTTATCAAGTTACTTCAGAGTGCCAGGCACTGTCTTGCATGCTTTGTAAAGAATATGACATTTAATGTTTGAAATTACTATAAAATAGATATTATTATGTTATTTTAATCATGTATTAAGATTAAAATGACTCTTGAATGATTGTGAATGATTCATTCACAAAAATGAATGAATGGGATGGAATTTATTCCTAGCTCTTTTGACTGCAGAGTCCAAAACTTTCCACATCATTTGAAACTCTGCAGACTTCAGGACTTCAAAAAGTTGAAAAATGCCCTAAAAATCGAATATTGTCCTAGCCTGAAGTTCAAGGGAAACGTGACATCACAATGAATTGGACATGCATGAAGGTCAAGGGAAATGCGACATCACAATGAATTGGTCATGCAAGAAGGTATCTCTTCCACCTAAGGAGAGAGTGGGCAGGACAAGATCTACAGAGTTTCAGACTCTAAGATAATGAGTCTCCTGCTTTTTTTTAGAAGAGAGCAATGTCTAGACCTGCCTTAACTGTAAGTTGGATCAGTGACAGTCAATATTTTTCTTTCAAAACTTATTTATATAATGCCTTCTATGTGGCAGACACTGTTATATTTTAAACCATTTAATTAGCTTAACAACTGTGTGATAGGTACTATCATTACCATTTTACAGATGAAGAAAATCATTTTCCCAGGTCTCACTCACAGCTAACTTTTTTTCAAATTAAAAAAAATGTTAAATATTTCTTTATTACAGAAATTCTCAAAGGTTTTAATAACATAGGTGAGGGATCTTCAAGACAGCAATATAGTTAGTAGTGCTTCCAGAGTTTGTTTTTTTAACTACAGAAGCCCTTTTCTTTTTTTTTCATCTGAATATTTTTCTTTTTATTGTGGGTAAAAATGAAATTTTTCACAATACATACCAATATTTGTAAGATGATACATAAATACATGTGCATATATGTGCATTTGCTTACATAAATGTTATTTTATATATATATATATATATATTTTTTTTTTTAAAGGTGCTTAGATTATTACTCAGAAATTACAGGGATTCCCATGTTCCCCACCTCCCACACCTCCCACAACATTCCACACCAACATCCTTCATCAGTGTGGCACATCACCTGCAACGGGTATACATATCCTGGGGCCTTGCCACAGAGCATAGACCACATTTCACATCATAGACCACCCTCTCTCTCACACAGTTCTGCGTGGTATATGCTGATGCAAACTGGCCTACATCTGTCGCTGCAACGCCACTCAGGACAATTCCCAAGTCCCGAAAAAGCCCCTGTATTTCAACTGCCCCTCCCCTCCCTGCCCTGAAAATGTCCAGTGGCCACTGGCTCCACCTCACTGTTACAATTTCTTCCATTGCTTGAATAACAATATGTCTACAACAGAACACCACCAAGTCCACTCTAGTCCATAGCTCCTCCCCCAATCCTGAGGAGTTTGGGGTGGTGATGCCCACTCCACCTCCAAGTGAGAGAGTGCTTATATCCCATTGATATGGTGGATGGGATTATCCTGCCTTCAGCTGCAGGCCCTCTCCATTCCCTGGGATGACCATTGCCCATAGTCATCTCACCAGGAGACTTGGATGAGTCCATTGAGCTGTAGGGTAGGAGTTGCGGCTCCACCGAGATTCCAGGCACACCTGGCACATAGGTAGGCCAGAGGCTCCAATCTCTGGAAGTACACCTACAAACTCCAGCATCACATATAGGTTTGAATAGAAGGGACTGATGGACCATGTGCAGGGAGAACTTATTTGAGTCCAACTCTGTCACTCTCAGGAGCACAGATTCCAAAGAAGAGCCCACTAATAAGGCAGCAATCTCTGGGGCTATCCCCACTTATATAGGACCTGGGTGTCTCCAGAGCCCTCAGGAGACCCTCTTTGTGGGGTGATATCCACTTTGGTGTTCTATGAGATGCTACTGAGGTGTGTGTAAGCATTACCTCTGGGATGACCTCCCGACACTCTTTGAAGTCTCTTAGACACATGAACTCATTTCTCTTTACCTTTTCCCCCTTTTATTCAAGGTTTTTTTCCGATCATGTTGCCAGTTGGCATGTGGTATTAATGCCTTGTTGCTAGGGAGGCTCATCCCCAGGAGTCATGTCCCACGTTGGGGGGAAGGAAATGCATTCATATGCCGAGTTTGGCTTAGAGAGAGGCCACATTTGAGCCACAAGGAGGCTCTCAGGTGGCACCCTTAGGCACCCCATAACAGTACGCTAAGTTTCAATTACAAGAGCAAAGTCCTCAATAACAAGAACCCATCAGTGGGCCTCCTCTTTTGCCAAACACTGCCTCTGCACTCAGGGGACTGTTGGGGCTCCCTTGGAGAATGTGGCAGAGCTCTCCAGGCTGGAAATTCAGAT
This sequence comes from Cabassous unicinctus, assembly GCA_029593785.1. NCBI lineage: Eukaryota > Metazoa > Chordata > Mammalia > Cingulata > Chlamyphoridae > Cabassous > Cabassous unicinctus. The sequence continues at coordinate 12,699 of JAQZBX010087505.1, forward strand.
TCCCTCATTTATTGAGTGATTGTCTACCCTCTGTGACCATGTCCCTTCCCTTGATCATTTGAGCTATTTTATATATCTTTCATGTATATTCAGATGAACTTACTCCCATGAATCTCCCATCCCAGACAGCCCCCACCAATGAACCCCTGCAGCACCCATT
>JAQZBX010087506.1:0-12857 GCA_029593785.1 Cabassous unicinctus
GCCACTACCCTCCCCCTTACCCTAACCCTTTCCCCTGCACTCCCCTTAGTTACCTCCTACCCGGCAACAACCCATGCCAACCAATCCCAACTTTACCTGATTTAAAACCAACCAGCTAACACCACACCACCCCTCAACCCTTTATATTGTGCTGCACTTCCCCAATAAAGCAGACCTGAGCTATCAGCCTCGTCTCCGCCTCGTCTCCGCAGTCTCTTTGCTGCGTCACCCTCCACACCGGATACCCCCCACCAGGGGGGACCGACCCTCAGCGGCCGAGACACCCCCCAATTCTCTCCCTCATTCGGTGGCCTAGTATGTGGTCTATCCTGGAGAATGACCCCTGTGCACTCAAGAAGAATGTATATCCTGCTTTATTTCGTGTAATGTTCTGTATATGTCTATTAGGTCCAGATCCTATAACGTATTATTCAAGGTCTCTGTTTCTTTATTGATGTTCAGTCAAGTTGTTCTGTCTTTGGTGATAATGGTGTATTAAAGTTCCTCATTATAATTGTAGAGGCATTCTTTTCTCCACGTAGAATTTCCATGTTTGTTTCATGTATTTTGAGGCACTGTGGCTAGGTGCATAAATGTTTATGATTGTTTTTTCTTCTTGATAGATTACACCTTTTATTAATATATAGTGTCCTTCTTTTTCTCTTACAATAGTTTTGCATTTAAAGTCTATTTTGTCCAATATTAGTATAGCTATTCTCACCCTTTTATGGTTACTGCTTGCATGTAAGATTGCTTTCCAGCCGTTGACAGTCAGCTTCCTTGTGTCCCTGGGTTTATGGTGAGTTTCTTGCAGACAGCATATAGATGGGTCATATTTTCTTATCCATTCTGCCATTCTGTATCTCATGATAGGAGAGTTTAATTCATTAATGTTCAATGTTATTTCTTACATTAACCATACTTTCTTTAGGTTTATGTATGCCATACTTTTCTATTTCTCTTTTTATCTCTTTAATTATTCTTACCAATAATTTTCTTTCTTACACTCTCCTGCAACCCTCTCTCTCATTTTTTTTTTTCCTTTCAACCTGTAGAACTCCTTTTTGTATTTCTTGAAGGGCAGGTTTCTTATTGGCAACTCTCTTAATTTTTGTTTATCTGTGCATATTTGAACTCTCCCTCATTATTGAATGCCACCTTTGCTGCAAACAGAATTATTGGCTGACAGTACATTTCTTCTTTTAGCACCTAAATTATGTCATACAACTGCTTTCTTGGGCCAAGGTTCCAGATGAGAAAGCAGCTCTTAATTTTATTGAGCTTCCCTTTTATGTGATGGATCTCTTTTCTCTTGTTGCTTTCAGTATTCTCTCTTTGTCATGAGCATTGGACAATTTGATAAATTTATGTCTTGTGGTAGGCCTTTTAGGATTTATGTCATTTGGTTTGCACTGCACTTCATGGACATGTACGCCCATGTCTCTCAGAAGAGTTGGGAATTTTTCAGCCATTATTTCCTCCAACAGTTCTTCTGCCCCCTTTACCTTCTATTCTCCCTCTGGGAAGCCTATAATGCATATGTTTGTGCATTTTCTGTTGTCATTCACATCCCTAAGTCCCTGCTTGATATTTTTATCTTTTAATCTATCTGTTCTACTATATGTCTGATTTCAGATGTACTATATCCCTCATCACTTGTTCTTTCATCTGCCTGTTCAAATCTCCTATTATGTGCATCCAGTGTTTTCTTGATTTCTTGCATTGTGCCATTCATTACCATCATATCTGTTATCTTTTTATGTATGCTTACAATTTCTTCAGTATGTTCCCCCAATGTCTTCTTAATATCTTTAATCCCTTCCTTCACTTCATTAAGATGAATCATGATATTTGTTGGGACATCTCTGATTAGTTTTTCCAGATACTGAATCTTCTGTTTTTTATTTTGTTCATTAGACTGGCCCATGTCTTCCTGTTTCTTAGTATGGCTTGTAAATTTTTGCTGATGTCTAGGCATCTGTTTATCTTGATAGGCTTGTTTGGTTGGTTAGTTTCTCTTTCTACTCTAGGGTCTCATTTTGTTGTGTGTGTGTGTGTGTGTGTGTGTGGTAAGGTTTCTTTTTGAGTCTTGGTTCCTCTTGTTATATTTCCTTGGTGTTGCTGTGTTCCTTTGGAAAATATTAGTACCAGAGAAAGCAGAAGAGATAAAGAAGAAACAAATAAAAAGAATAAAAATAAATGTAGAAGAGAAATCATATAAGCTTAGGAAAATTAATAATTATCATGAGTAAAAAATCACAAGTACAAAGGAATAAGAATAAAAAAGTTGTATAGAAAAAATGAAACAAGAAACAAAATAAAGAAAAATATATAGAATGAATTAAATGTCTTGAATGATGAGAAGAGAGAAAAAGAAAAAAAGAAAGTAAAAAGAGAGAGAGAAATAAAATAATTGAAGGCCAAACAAAAAGTGGTGAAATGAAAGAACTACAAAAAACACAAGATAGAAAAATGGAAGAAAGAGAAGAAATAAAGTAGATAGAATAAATAGGTAAATGAAGATAAAGGAAACAAAGAAAGGGAACACACAACAAATAAGACATTCACACAAACAACGTCAGGAAACCAACCTTCCCTCTTTGGCCACTAAGGAGCTTCTCAGGCTGCCAGTGTTCACCAATCAATCACCCTGCCGCCTGTCCTCTGCAGGTGATGTATTAGGTTTTAGCAAGTAAAATAAGGGGAAGGAAAAACAACCTTTTGAAAAACAAAAAATAACAGATCCAAGAAAACCTAAAACAAAACAACATAAAAATGTTTATGTTTCCTGTAATAAGGTATCAGCTTGTTACTGATAACCCAGTGAATCACTCTCTGGATCACTTCTCTAAGTAGACCTGGGAATCAAACCAATGACCTCATATAAGCAAGGAATGAATTTTCCACTGAACTAAACTTACTCCACGGATTAAGTAGGGCTTCACCAAGGCCATTTTCCTTGAAGGAGGGGCACAGGTGCTGTCTTCCAGCCACAGGTGTGAGCAACTTATGGTTTTTCTTGGGCTTCTTTATCTGCCCAGGTCCCTCCTGGATAACACAAAGCACTTTACAGTTCTATATACATCCAAAACAACTCCCTTGGACAGGTTCCCACTCTTTCTTTGCTCCTTCTGTGAGAAAGTCAGGCCCTGCTTACCTACATTGATGTCCTTGTCCCAGATGTCTGAGACTCACTTTTTAAAATAATATTTTTATAGGATACTTAGATTACATAAATGTTGCACAAAAAATATAGGGATTCACATATATCCTACTGCCCATACCTCCCACACTCTCCCACATAAGTATCCTTCATTAATGTGGCATAGTCATTGCAATTGAAAAATGCATCCTGAGGCTTTGTCACTGAGCATGGACCATAGCTTGCATTGTAGTCTACACTCTGAGACTCACTTTAGATGCAAGGACACAATCAGGCTGGAAGGGAAATGTTGGAAAAAGCTATTCCATGAAATTAGTAATCAAAAAAGATTTGAAGTAGTGATACTAATATCAGCCAAAATAGAATAGATTTTATATGCAAAGCTGTTATAATGGATAAAGAAGGTCACTATATATTAATAAATGGGACAATTCACCAAGATGAATTAAAACAATAAATATTTTTGCACCTAATTTAGGTACCCCAAAATACAAGAGGCAAACACTGACAAAACTGAAGGGAGAAACTGATGTCTCTACAATAAAACTTGGAGATTTCAACACACTACTCAAAGCATTGGAAAGAACATCTGGTTAGAGGATAAATAAGGAAACAGAGTGCTTGAATAATATGATAAACGAAGTTGACTGAATATACGTTTATAGAACATTACACCCAAAACAACATGATATGCATTCTTCTCAAGTTCTCATTGATCTTTCTCCAGGGCAAAAATTTTGTGGAGCCATAAGTCAGATCTCAATAAATTTTAAAAGACTGAAATTAAAGAAATCACTCTGACCATAATGGTATTAAGTTGGAAATTGCTAACAGGTAGAAAAAGGGAAAATTCATAAATATATGTAGATTAAATAATACATTCTTAAATAATCAGTGATTCAAAGAAGAAATTGCAAGCAAAATCAGTAAATATCTCAAGATAAATGAAAACAAAGGCACAACATATAAAATTTATGTCCATATGGAGCAGATGTAGCTCAAGTGGTTGAGCATCTGCTTACAATGTATGAGGTCCTTGGTTCAATCCCCTGTACCTACTAAAAAAATCATGGCAGTACTGAGAATGTAATGTATAGCCTTCAGTGCCTACTTTAAAAAAGAAGAGCTAAAATCAAAGACATAAGTGCACATCTGGAGGAACTAGAAAAAGAGCTGCAAGCCATCCCAAAAGCAAGCGGAAGAAATAATAAAGATTAGAGCAGGAATAAATAAAATGGATAATAAAAATAAACAAAACAGAAAAATCAACAGAACCAAAGTTTGTTCTTTGAGATTAACAAAATTGAAAAATCCTTAGCTAGTTTAAACAACAAAAAAAGAGAGACAAGATGCAAATAAACTAGAAATGACATGGGGGACAGTAACACTGACCCAGCAGAAATTAAAATATCAAAAGAGGATGCTATAAACAGGTGTATGCCAACAAACTTGACAATATCCATGAAGTGGATGTATTGTAGAAACCCGTGAACCCATACTGACCCTAGAAGAAATCAAAGACCTCAACAAGCCAACCACAATTTTTAAAAAATGAAACAATCAGAAGACTCCCCAAAATGAAAGGGCAAAGAACAGATGGCTTCACAGTGAATCCTACCAATCATTCAAAGATAACCTAATATCAATCTTCTTCAACCTCTTCCAAAAAAATTGTAAAGGAAGGAATGCTACAAAATACAGTCTCTGAAGCCAACATCACCTTAATACTAAAGCCAAATAGAAATATTATGAAATAAGAAAATTATAGACCTATAATTCTAATGAATATAGATACATAAATCTTCAAGAAAATATTTCATAACCAAATTCAAAAACACATTGAAATTATACATCATGATCATATGTGTTTTTGTTTTGTGGCACTGGTGCCAGGGATTGAAACCAGGACCTCATATGGGGGAAGCCAGTGCTCAAGCACAGAGTCATATTGGCTCCCCTGAGTTAGCTTTTTCATTTGTTTGCTTATTGTTTATTTTTGCATTTAAGAGGCACCAGGAACTGAACACAGGACATCTCATGTGGGAAGCAGGTGCTCAAATGCTTGAGCAACATCCACATCCTGATGATATGGGTTTTATAACAGGTATGCAAGTATGGCTCAACATAAGAAAATCAATGAGTATAATATACCATGTTAATAAATTGAAGGAAAAAACCACCTGATTATCTCAAATGATCCAGAAAAGGCATCTGACAAAATGTAGCATCCTTTGTTGGTAAAAACTCTCTGAAACATAGCAATAGAAGAAAACTTTCTCAATATGATAAAGGTCATACATGAAAATCCCATGAATGACATTGTACTAAATGGTGAAAGACCATTTTTCCCAATAAGAATGGGAAAAAAACAAGGATGTCCACTATGTCTGCTACTATTCAATATTGTGCTAGATGTTCCAGCTAGAGCAATTAGACAAGAAAAGATATAAAAGGCATACAAATAGTAAAGGAAGAAGTAAAAGTTTCACTATTCCCTGATGTATTAGGGTTCTCTAGGGAAACAGAAGCAACAGGAGATATCTGTCAATAATATGAGATTCTATAAGAGTCTCTCATGTGACTGGGTGGATTCACAAGTCCAGATTCCACAGGCAGCCTGCAAACTAGGGGCTCTGAAGAAAGTCCAGTGAAGGTCCTTGAGATTCCAGGATATATTGGCTGTCCAAAGATGAGCTGGGAAATTCTGTCTGAAAGTTGAAACCACTTCCCCTTTTAAGGCACTCAGCTGATTGGATAAAAGTGTCACCCATTGCTGACGGCAATCTCCCTGATTGATGCAGATGTAATCAGCCATCCACAAAGTAAACTCACTCATGTCCAAAGTCTGTAAATGTTTTTGTATTACAATTAGCCCTCTGATTGCTTGACCAAACACCTAGACACAATTACCTGGCTGAGATGACATATTAGCCTAACCATCACACCTGATATGATCCTATCTTAGAAAATCCTAAAAAATCTACAGCAAAACTACTAAAACTAATAGACAGCTTCAGCAAAGAGGCATAATACAAGATTTATATGCAAAAAGTCAATACAGTTTCTATACACTACTAATGAGCAAACTGAGCAGGAAGTTAGGAAAAAATTCTGTTTACAATATTGATGAAAATAATCAAATATTTAGGAATAAACAAACAAGGACATAAAGGACCTGTATTCAGAGAACTATAAAACATTGTTAAAAGAAACCAAAGAAGACCTCAATAAATTGAAGGACATTCTGTGTTCATGTATTGGAAGACTAAATATCACAAAGATGCCAATTTTACCCAAAATGATCTATAGATTTAATGCAATCCCTATACAAATTCTAAAAGCCTTCTTTGTAAAATTGGAAAAGCCAATTATCAAAGTTATCTTGAAGCACACAGGCCCCTGAATAGCCAAAACTATTTTAAAAAGAATGAAGTTGAAGGATTCTCATTTCCTGAATTTAAACCATATTATTTACCTAAAGTGGTTATAAACAGCATGTACTGGTATAAAGATAGATTAATTGACGGGTTTGAATCAATAGTTCAAAATAGACTTTCACATCTATGGTCAAGTGATTTTTGACAAGGCTGTGAATCCAACCCAGCTGAGTTAGAACTGCCTATTCAACAAATGGTGCTGGGAAAACTGGATACTCCTATTTCAAAGAAAGAAAAGGATTTCTATCTCATACCTTATAAACTTAAATGAACTTAAAAGTTTGAGATAGTGGTCCTCTTTCTTTCTTTTGGCTATGGATATCCAGTTATTGAATAGATTATTGTACCCCTACTGGCTGGCATTTCTGTTTGATAATGATTTCCTGGAATTAGCCATTTGAAATATTTCAGTTTAAACAATGCTTTTAAAAACTCCTTATGACAATTCATAACCACATAGACTATAGTTACTTCATCTTAAGACAAATTTCACACTCACAGAACACATTCCTTACTTAATGCTACCTCCTACAATACCGTCTACAAGTTTTGTCCCACTCACTTCCATTCTGCTTTTATGAAAACCAGCCAATTTTACTTAGGACGAAAAAACCACTCCCTTAAACAAACATCAAATTTTAGTTACTGCTTCCACAAACCTTTCACTTCTTTCAATATCCATTCAAGTATCACATTCCTTATTCCATTCTGTGAAGAAAAATAAACTATTCTTTCCAATTTAGGCAAAACCAGTTTTTTTTTATTTTTTTTATGAAGAGGTTTCTGGTAACTTCATTAGTCAAAACTTACAATTTTCATCATTTTAAGGATTTAACACAAATAATCCTAATCTATCTTGTTAGCATACATACTTATTTATTAATATAAGCACTTATTTAATTTTTTGGCCTTCTGAAAAGAGCTCTTTTAAGAATTTTCATTTATCAATTTAATATTACAATCCAGAAGTATCAAAATATACACTGAACAAAAACAAAAAGTGTTATGACACACCAACAAAAACATAAAGCTTATTAATTTGAGCTATTATTCTTCCTCCTTTGGTATGGCTGTCTCCAAGCCCTCCATTATTTCACATCTCTGATTTTACTGCTTTTAAGATTTCTTCTGGAATCTGTGCTGCTTGTAATATGCAAACTCACTTTTGGAAACACTTTTACTAGTAATCAGCCACCAGTTAGGGATATTTGAGCAGTGCAAATGCAATTAAACTCTTCTTTAGCATTTTAGACAGACATTTAACACATATATTTTGGATTACCGCTCTTTAGGAGTACACTTAGGCTTGAAGTTCAGGAGTAAGCGATTGATTCAAAACTGAAAGTTCCTTGGTTATACCTTGATAAAAATTCTGATTCAAATAAAATGTGACTAAAGCTTAAAACATTGTCAAAGTAACATTCCATTCAAACTTTTCTACAGTTTACACAAGTATTATGAGCTTTCAGGTTTGTACTACATTTTTAATTGTGGGTTTGCCAAAGCTGCTAGCATTGTTCTATTCTCTTACTTTCATAAATTTATCCAGTTCAAAATTTACTAAACATTAACAGCACTAATTTTATCAATTTGGCTGTACAGCCCAATTAGAATTAGCATGGAAACAAAACAGAGAACATTAATGTTGCTAAGTTTTTCTACTCTTCCAACAGTTTAATTCTTTCAGCCCCCACTAGCCCATAGCCACATAATTCAGGCAGCAGGAGGCTTGCAGCATTGGTGCTGGAATATTTTCCTTATCTTAGTTTACTCTTTAGCAGAACATTTTCTTACAAGCATGATTTCACTGACAAATGCCTTATTTAGCATTTCTGCTTGTCTGGGAAGTTGTATCTGTGATTTAGCCTTCCTTTGCACAATCAGCTTAACATGATTTAAAGATTCCTCTATAGTTTCTACATCTGAGTCACTATCTCCAGCTTTAGACGCTCAGAGAGACCAGTCACTAAGGAGAGGTGGATGTCTGCAAATTCCTTTCAAGTTGTAATTCTTCTTTCCTTTAACCTATGCATATTGACAGGCCTTTGTCTGCACCTGTTCTTGTGCTTTCTTTGATTTCTTAGTTAAATTTTTCCTCTGATCCACCTGCATCAGTCAGAGATCTTGCTCAAACTCTTAAGTCTTCCTCCACTCACCTTGGCTTTGCTTTGGCTGCTAACAGCTTGTTAGAACTATCATGCAATGTAAGGTGGAATGGCCATGCAATGGCTGCAGCCACTGCACATTGCTCTTTCTTAAGAAAGTATCCCTTTACTCATTCCTCAAACTGCACTAAATCAATGGGAGTGTATGGGCCATCCCCCAAGTCCCTCATGGGTTCTTAATCATCTCTCAGCTGGACAAGCTCATACCACATAGAAGTGCATGACCTCCCCGGGATCCCACCTGCAGCAGACTCTCCCATGTACTGTAGGGTCTCCCCTAAAGTATCTGGAATGGCTGGCATGATTTCAGCCACCTTATCCCCGGTGGAATTCTCTGAACATCCTGCCAACTATACCAATTGTAACAAAGGAGGTTCAAGCCGGGGAATGCCAAGCAAGTACTTTTGATACTCCAAAGAATCCAAAGAGAAGCTGTAAGGCTAGCAGCAGCCATGACACTTTATTTACTCACATGTTCTGATGAATGCTCTTGGGCAGTGACCACAGCCACACAGTGGGGAAACAAAGCTTATATAAGGCAACACAGCACAAAGAGGGGACTAGCTAATACATAGTTTATGGAATGATTAACAGTGAGTGCTTACCTATGGGGGTTCCCAGAACAGTAAATCAAGGGTTTGAACAATTAACATTCTTTTGTAGCAGACAGATTGTGTTCTTGGTGCCAGTCTCTATCCTACTGAGGGCGAATTGGCCATTGACCAATATGGCCCTGCTCCTCCCAGCCCTTCTGCAGGTAGTTCAATGAAGGGGCTTTCCTTTTATTTACCCTACATTTTACATTTTGGACTGTACATTTTTATAGGTTTTGAAGAAATTTAAAATAGCCAGTACCTGTTATTGGAAGATTATGCAGTAAAATTCTAATATCCAAATAAAGCCCTATGTTCCATCTATTTTATTCTTCCCTCCCCCTTCCATCAGAACCTATGTTAACCACTAAATTTCACTTATTGGAGAAGAAGAATCATGGTTACTGGCAGTAATATTGACAACTTGACATATTGATTTGTTTTCCTTTATTAGCCACTGCATCTTTTCTGGAGAGAATATTTTCCCTCTAATTTACATTATAGCAGGACTCCTCAGGATGGGAGATTAGTATTTTCTTGTTTATTGTGTGGGTCTCCACCCACTGATATTACATACTATGAAAAGATGAACACTAACATATTCCATAGAATCCTGCCCCAGGTGCATCCTGTCCCATATACCTTCCACATCCAACACCCTACACCAGTAATCCACTCCTGCCATGTTTGCCAATAGAACATTCCCAACATTGTAGTTTTAACCCTGGACCTGCAAAACTACAGAGTTCACCTGTTCCTTCCCCCAAACTTCCCCTCAGTTCCATGGATAGCTTTCCCTCTAAGTTCTGGAACAAGACAAGGATGTCCACTGTTACCTCCCTTATCTAGCATTGTGTTAGAACTACTATTTAAAAATGATTTGACTGTATGCATAGAAAGCCCTAAAAAATCTTCAACAAAGCTTCTTGGGCTCATAAATGATTTCAGTAAAGTGCCAACATAAGAGATGAACATTCAAAAATCAGTAGCATTTCTGTACACCAGTAACGAGCAATATAATGAAGAAATCAAGAAAAAAATCCAATTTACAACAGTAAATAAAAGAATTAAATTCTTAGAAGTAAACTTATCTACAGATGTAAAGGACTTGCACTATACAACACTGCTAAAGTAAATTTAAGAAAACCTAAATAAATGGAAAAATATTTCCTGTTCGTGGATAAGACTAAACATCATTAAGATGTCTATCCTACCCAAACTGCTTTACATATTTAATGCAATCCCAGTAAAAATTACCACAGCATTTTTTACTGAATTGGAAAATATTTGGGAACCATGTATTCAATTGGAGCCTAATATCCAACATACATAAAGAAATCCTACATCTCAAAAATAAAAATACAAAAAAAGAAAATTAAAAAAATGGGCAAGAGATTTAAATACACACTTCTCCAAAGAAGAAACACAAATTGCTAAAAAGCACATGAAAAGATGCTCAACATCACTAACTCTAAGGGAAATGCAAATGAGATATCATCTTGCACCCATTAGACTTGTGGCTTTAAAAAATAAAAGAATACCAGTGTTGGAGAGGATGTGGAGGAATGGGAACACTTATCCATTGCTAGTTGGAATGTAGAATGGTCCAGCCATTGTAGAGGACAGTTGGTGGTTCCTCAAAAAGTTAACTATAGAACTGCCTTATGATCTAGCAATCCCACTGTTGAGTATATACTCAAAAGAATTGAAAGCAAGGACATGAACAGATATATGCACACCAAGGTTCATAGCAGCATTATTCATTATTGCCAAGAGTTGTAAGCAATCCAAATGTCCATCAATACATGAATAGATCAAACTGTAGCATGTACATACAATGGAATATTGCTCAGCTGTAAGAGAAATGCAGTATTAACACAAGGGATAACATGGATGAATCTTGAAGTCCTTATGTTGAGTGAAGCAAGCCAGGCACTGAAGGACATATGTTACATGAGCTAACTGGTATTAAGCAACTTGACCAGACTTACAGAGCTAGGGTGTGGAAGATTGGTTTACAGGAGACAGAAAGGGAGTAAAGGTTGGTGAGTCATTGCTTATATTGAAAAATCTGTGACAAGGTGGAAGTGTGTGTTTGGTCAGTGGAGGAGTGTGAGAATGGTGCAGTGTTGTGATGTGTTTGGTGGTGCTGGTCTGTAAGGAAGAGTAAAGTGGGGTTTGGGTTGGAGTATCCATGGAAGGTGGAAGTGTGTAGTTCTGAAATGAATGGATATGACAGTGGTGCAGCAATTTGATTGTATTCAGCAATGCTGCTCTGTGAGGGGCAGGGTGTGAGGTTGGGTTGGATCATGTGATATTTCTTCTTCACTTTATCAAAGTGGTTTATTCCACTAATATATTTTCTTGTGTTGAAACACCCTTGCTTACCTGGTATAAAACCCAGATGATCGTGTTGTATAATTCTTTTAATGTGCTTTTGGACTCCCTTTGCAAGTATTTTGTTAAGGATTTTTGCATCTATATTCATTAGAGATATTGGTCTCTAATTTTCTTTTTTCTAATATCTTTTTTCTGGTTTTTGGTATTAGAATGATATTAGCTTCATAGAGGTAGTTTCATAGCATTCTTTTCTGTCCAATTTTTTGGAAGAGCTTGAGCAAGATTGGCATTAGATTGTCTTTGAATGAATGATAGAATTCACCTCTGAAACCATTTGGTCCATGGCTTTTCATCTGTGGCAGTATTTTGATAACTGCTTCAAATCTTCACTTGTGATTGGTTATTAGGTATTCTATTTCCTCTAGTGCCATTGAAGGTGATAAGTGTTTTATAGGGAGTTTGTTTACCTCATTGTAGCAGTTTAGCCGTTTGATATAGTTATGAATTGCAAAAATAGATATTGGATTAAACTTGTAACCTGTTCTGTTCATCTGGGCATGATTAATATATGTTAAGGGCTTTGGTTGGACCACATCAGTAGGGCATTGAGACCCACCTCTTGGGGGGAATGAAAGATAAAAGACATGGCAAAGGACAGAGCTGGAGTTTTTGAGTTGGAGTTCTGAAGCTGAGTTTTAATGCTGGAGCCAAGGGAAGCAAGCACACAGGAGAAGCTTAGTCATGAGGAAGGAGAGAAAGCCCTGGAAGAGATGAGCCACTCACCTGACAGTTTCCAGCTGACCTTGTAGAGGAAACAGAGTAGCTGAGCCTGGAGAGAAAAGGAGCCCCAGGAAGAAAGGAACCCAAGAAGCCTGAACCCTGGCAAATAGCAGCAGCTATCTTGCTCCAACATATGGCCATAGTATTTCAGGAGGGAAGTAACTTACACTTTATGGCCTGGTAACTGTGAGCTTCTACCCAAATGAATACCCTTTAAAAAAACATCTTATTTCTGGTATTGTGCATCAGCACTCCTTTGGCTGACTAATACACTCATCTACATTATCAAGTTTTTTGGCTTACTGTTTTTCATAGTATCCTCTCATGATGTGTATTACTAGAGGTACCAGTATAATGTCACCCTGTCATTTGTGATTTT
>JAQZBX010087507.1:0-12860 GCA_029593785.1 Cabassous unicinctus
AAAAAAAAAATTGGTATTTGGTGCTATACCTTAGAGCAAGTGTTCTTAACCTTTTTTGTTCCATGGACCCCTTTGCCAGTCAGGTGAAAACCACGGACCCCTTCTCAGAATGTAGCAGCAGATGGTTTTATGACACTCAACTAGTGTCGGGTCTAGCAACTACCATAATTTTGAAGTATGGATGAGTATAAGCAAATTTGAGATAGGCAACAACTGTGATGTGATACAAAATGAATACGACTGTAATTTATTGCATATGTTCAGAAGTGAAGGAAATGCTAGATTTCTGTTAGAGGTCAGAAAAAATAAAGGTAGTAAGTTGATTTTTTTTTTTTTCCCCCAATTCAAGCTCATAGACCCCCTGAAATCTTTCCATGGACCTTTTGGGGGTCTGTGGACCCCCAGTTAAAAACCCCTGCCTTGGAGGATTGTTCTGAGCAGTAAATGAAGTGATGATTTTGAAACTTTAGGGGGAATGGCTACTGGCCAAATCATCCCTGGGCTTAGTGAATTCATTTGTTTCCAGCCTGTGACTTTTTTTCCCTTAAGCCTTTTGTGTTTTTTCATGGGATTTTTGGATGGGAAGAAAAGTAGGCAGGTACTTAGCCCTCCACCTTCATTAAGTTTGGTATCATTCCCACATCACAGATGGGAAAATCGAGATGCAGATGTCAGAGAATCTGCTTCTGGCAGCTCCCCTCCCCGTTTTGAGCTATACTGGGTGCTATGGGAGGAAGGAGGCTTTGAGCTGAGAGATACACCAAGAGGCTTTTTTTTTGTCCAAGGTTTCTTAGGGAAAGTTCCTCTCAACAAAACTGAATCTTGGCAGGCTTTTCCCAATTCTCAGAAGCATGTTATCTTTTTTAGTTAGAATTTACTCAAGTTTACCCTTGCTTCTCAATTTTTTTCAATTTTTAGTGCTTGGTACAACTCATTTGTGCTAAATGTGCCACAGATACCATGGACATGTCTTATGCTTGATTTCCCCCACCCCGCTGAATCTACAGTACTTTCCTATATGTGTTTATGTGAACTTGGAAATTATAATTTTAAAAATTGTATGTAAGTGATTTTCAGTCCCTCCGCAATAGCAACACTAGCATGAACCATGTCTGGTTTGCTCACCACTGCTTCCCCAGTGTATCCAGTACATATTAAATGAATAAGTGAATCCCCATGACCATGACCAGTTTTGCAAGAATGAATATTGAGGCCCAGAGAAGTTAGGTAAATTTCCTAGGGTAATGCATCTAGGCAGTTGCGGAACCAGGATTCAAGGCCTCATCTGTCCAGTTCCCAAGTTCATGCTCTTATCTCTTGAGCTCTCAGCTGCCTAGTGTACAGTGGGAGTTCTGTGCACATTTACACAGAATAGAACAAGTGAAGTCTCCTTAACCTCATGTTGAGGCCACGCTCTGGAACATATCTTGGCTGCTGGAGGTGGTTGGGCTTGGATGTGCTCCAAGGAGTAAGGAGTATTGCCCTGCTTGTTTTCCTGATGAGGCATATGGAGGCCTGGGGAAGGGCATCAATTTCCCCTAGTGGCCCAGGGTTGCCGGGCGGGCTGGGGTTGGGATAGCACATGGCTGATGGCTGGTGGCTGCCTACCCTGTCGGTATGCCCACAGCTTTGTTGGCCACTTCAAGTCCCGACGGCAGCGGGAGGCAGAGCTCGGGGCTCGGGCCTTGGAGTTCACCAACATCTATGTGAAGAACCTCCAAGTGGACGTGGATGAGCAGGGCCTGCAGGACCTTTTCTCCCAGTTTGGTGGGCGTGTTCCCCAAGGCTGGGGGGAAGGGGTCCATCACTAGTTCATTTCTACCCCCACCCCCAGGTGTGTCTGGGAGGAAGGGCCCTCCTGGGGTTCCCTGAGGCCTTGTGGGAGGGGAAGGGAACATCCTGGGGCTTCCCATACTCCCCTCTGAGCCAGGTTGGTCCTTCCCAGGGAAGATGCTGAGTGTGAAGGTGATGAGAGATGACAGCGGTCACTCCCGGGGCTTTGGTTTTGTCAACTTTGAGAAGCATGAGGAAGCCCAGAAGGTAGGAACCTCTCCATGGCCCTGTTCCAGGAGGGAGGCACCAAGCCAGGACTAGGAAGAATGGAGAGCCAGGAGCAGGGGGCTCAGCTGCCCATAGAGGGGAAGAAAGTCCCTCTCCAGCCTGGCCTAAAGGATTGGGACAGTCCCATAAGCAGCCAGGGCCCTTCCTGCTTGTGGTGCAAAGCCAGAAGGCTTCGTCCTCCTTTGGTTGCTGTTTACCCCTGCTCCCAAGGTTGGCTCCTTTTTATAGTCTTCTTGTTGCATGAGCGCTTGAAGAGGCCTTTTTAAATTTAATTTAATTTATTTGGTTTCTTATTGAAGAGGCCTTTAAGGCAGTTCTTTTCTTGAATTGGTGTGGGGGATTGAAGCCAGGGAGGGAAAGTGCCATTTATTGCTTCCAGACCTTTGCAAGTGCTGTTTTCTTGGAACACTTCTCATCTGCTATTTACCCCAGAGCTGTCCAATAGAAATACCTTGTGAGCCACAAACCTAATCTAGAATTTTCCAGAAGCCACAATAAAAAAAACAGTAAAGAAAAAAAGTGAAGTTAATTTTAATAATGTATTTTATTCAGCCTAATATATTCAAAGTATTATCACATCAACCTATAATCAGTATAAAAACTATTGAGACATTTTACATTCCTTTTTTGGTACTAATTCTTTGAAATCTGGTACTTATAGCACATGTCAATTTGGCCTAGTCACAGTTCAAGTGTGGCTAGTGGTTGTGGCCACATGCAGCTAGAGGCTGCCATTTTGGATGGTATTGCTTCAAACTATTTAATTCCTGTTCTTTGGATCTCAGCTTACACTTCCCTCCTTGAGGAAGCTGCCTCTTCTTCTTTTCACATGCTTCTGATGAGGTGTCCTTTCTCTGTCATGCTTCCCATCTTTAGCACAGATGACTGTGTATGGAACTGAGGGGAGGGGCTGTGTCTCATTTCCCCATTAAATCTCTAATACTGCACCTACCGGTAGGTTCCAAATACGTACTTGCTTAACAAGTGAATGGTCCAGGGTCACACAGTTAATGACAAAGTTGGGATTAGAATGTCATACATGGTCTCCCACCATAAGACCCTTTCCATGGCCACCACCTGTTAAGATCATTGGCTATGGAAGACCTCAGTTTAGGGTGGTTTTTTGCTGGAGCCCTGGATCCTAGTGCCAACTTGATAGTAGCCACTCTTTATTCAGCACTTCCCATGGGCCGTGTACGGTGCTGAGTGTTTCACATACATTTTCATCACTTCCCACCATTGTGGGTTCTACTGCTATTAGCCCTATGTTAGAGGTAAGACACTTGAGGCTCCACAAGGTGGAAACTAGTAAGAGAGAGACCTGGGATTAGAACCCAGGTCTTTCTGACTCTGGAGCTTTGTTCTTAACTAGATGGGTCCTTTGAAAGATAACTTGTTGTGTGCCCTCTTTCTAGGTTTTAGTTTCGTCAGCTATAAAATGACAAGCCGGAGTAGATGGGCAAAGGTGCGGGGGTCCATAGACTCCAAGGTCTTAGAGACTTTGGTAATAGCCTTTCTCGTGGTAGAGAAGAAAAAGTTGTCATGTGAAAATAATTACTAATGAACTGACCACTTTGAGTCTCCCTTCAAACCTTTCCCCTAACGCCAGTGTCTAATTCTAACCAGTGACTCAGTATTCACATGACTCTGCCTTTTGCCGATTTTTGCACAAAAGTCAATGCATCTTCAGTCCATTGTAAACTGATTGCAGAAAGGTTGCAAGTCTTGCAGAAGATGCAGAATTTCATGCAATCAAAGCCACTGACAAATTAGGATCTGGCAGAACTAGGCCAGTTAAGTGAAGAAGAGAAAAATCAACAGGGGTTATGACACAAATGTTTCATTTAAAATAAAAATAAATTAAAGCTCTCACAGAATAGCAAAAAGGATTCTTTGCGCTGTGAAATCAAATATGATGTGAAGGATGTCGATTATGCTGTCATGCAATTTTGAAAGAATTATACTTGCCCTTTGTTTATATAATGAGTGTGTAGTTGTAGTTAGAACCTAAATTTTAAATATGGGAAACTTTCCAGGTTTGTTTTACTTTTCAAGATGGCTTAAAAAAAAAAAAAGCCCTAATTGCTTTTTAAAAATCGGCAATATACTCTTGATATTTTTGTCCCCTCTCCCCATTTATTTAAATTGGATTTATTTTAAGGGTCTCTTTCCTAGTACTAGTTATCAGCTAACAAGGCCATTCTGGTTTGTGGATGGCCCCTTCTAGGCCCAGAAGATGGGACCAGAGGGCAGGGTGGCTCCTAAGCACTCCCTTTCCTTTTCCCGGCAGGCTGTGATAGACATGAACGGGAAGGAGGTGAGCGGGCGGCTGCTCTACGTGGGCCGTGCCCAGAAGCGGGTGGAGCGGCAGAGTGAGCTGAAGCGCAGGTTTGAGCAGATGAAGCAGGACCGGCTAAACCGTTACCAGGTGAGCATCAGCCTCTTGGGGCAAACACAGTACAGCGCCGAGAATGTGACTCCTTCCTCTAGTGATTCCATTCACAGGATCTTGGCTCATGGCAGGATCAAATAAGCACTGGGATGTTCTTTACTGCCTTATTTCTTAACACTGGAAAAACTGGACACAACGCAATTGCCCAACTATAGGGTTTTGGTTGAGGGTGCTACTGGCCTTTTGGTCAGGATTATCCTTTGTGTGGGATAATTTAGTATCCCTTACCCCTGCCCAACCAATACCAGTTGTATCATCCAGTCACGGATAACCAAAGTGCCCTACATATTTCCAAATGCCCCTAAGGAAAGTATTACACCCAGTTAGGATAATTAGGTCAGATATGTTACATCCAAAAACGAAAATGTTGTATAGCCAGTAAAATTAAATTAATAAATTAAAATATTGTAGATAAGTGATTTAACCTTTTTTTGGGAAATGAACCCCTTTAAAAATTCAGATAGAATTTATAGATATCTCATGGAGATGTGTGTGCATCTATATGTGTGTATCACATATTGGTAGCTCTCAACAGGAGGGGTGATGGGGATTGAATCATATCCCCCCGAAAGAAACGTTCAGGTCCCAGCCCCTGGTCCTGTGGGTGTAAATAGGTCAGTCTGTAAATGGGGTCTCTGAAGACCTTATTAGTGAAGGTGTGCCCACACTGAATGAGGGGGGCCTTACTCCAACATGGCTGAAGTCCTTATAAACAAAGGAAATCGGACCCAGAAAAAGAAGCCACAGGGAGCAGCCAGAAGCTGGAAGTCAATGAAGAGAAAGGAGAAGACGCTGCCATGTGCATTGCTGTATGACAAAAAAGCCAGTGAACCCCAAATATTGCCAGCCAGCCGGAATTTACCAACCCCAAGAAGCAGCAAGCCTTCCAGCCTCTGAACCCATGAGCAATAACTTCTTGTTGTTAAGCCAACCCATTGTATGGCATTTGTTTGAGCAGCTAAGAAACTAAAACAGTTTCTGGTACTGGAAAGTAGGGTCTTACTAGTACAACTATCTAAAAATTTTAGAAATGACTTCGGTATTGGGTAATGAGTAGAGACTGGAAGAATTGTGAGGTGCTGAATAGAAAAAGCCAAGATTGCTTTGAAGAGACTGTCAGTAAAAATATGGATGTTAAAAGTACTTCTGATGAGGCCTTACAAGGAAATGATAAGTGTTATTGGAAAGTCATCCTCGTTGTAAAGTGGCAGAGAACTTGGCAAAATTGTGTTCTAATGTCCGATGGAAGGCAGAAATTGAAAGCGATTAACTTGAATATTTAGCTGAGGAGATTGCCAAGCGTTGTGTGGAAGGTGCAGCCTGGTTTCTCCTTGTGTCTTATAGTAAAATGTGAGCGCAAAGAGAAGATGAGTACTGAACTCCTGAGCATGAAGAAACAGCAATTGACGGCTTGAAAAATTCTGAGCCTATCCAGATAATGTGCTCCAAGACTAGGGCCCGGAGCAGCTCTGTCGGGGACCTCCCTGAGCTTCTGGAATGGTCCTCCCGTGAAGGCTTAACCAAACAACTCTTTGCCAAAGAGAGTGTGGCTGAACATGGATCCAGGCGGCCTTTTCAGTGGAAGTCAAGACTGGAAATGCAGTTATCCAGGAAGGATCTGTGGAAAATTCGATGGTCTGTTGGTTTGGACCCACTTGAGCTGCAAGCAAAGCCTACAAGGTTTTTTTGTTTTTGTTTTTGTTTTTTCACAAAATTTGTATGAGCAGAACCACTACCAACCTGGAGTGAAAGGGACAGAGAAGGGATGAATTGAAGGAAGGACTTCAGGTCCAAACCGTGGAAGCAAAGGTCTGGCCTGAAAAGGTCCCCGTAGGCCAAGAGAACTGCCCACACATGTGGCTAGGGCAGGTCACCCCTGTGCTTGGAGGGGCAGGCCATCTGTCCTGGCACTTGGAGAGGGTGGACTTGGCGCCCCATTCAGGGAGAGTGCTGCCACCCCAGTGCTTGGAGATGGTGGGGCCTGTGCCCTGGTGTTTGTGGAAAGCCCGCCATAATTCCAGTGCTCAGAGAGGGTGGGGCCTTCACCCCCAGTATTTGGGGAGAGCGTGGCCACAGCGCAAGCACTTGGGTGGTGGAGCCCAAAGGACAAGACATTGATCCACAGATGACCTCAGACCTTGAAATCTAATGGTGTTTGCCCTGCTGGATTTCGGGCTTGTTTGGGACCCATGATCCCTGGTTTCCTTCCAATTTCTCCCCTCTGGAATGGAAATGTATGTCCTATGTTTGTCCCTCCATTGTTTAATAGAAGCAGGTAACTTGATTTCTAGGTTTCACAGATCCATCAAACAGAAATTTTGCCCTAGGAATGTGGTTAAAAGGGAAAATTTTAGGTCATATATGTTACTAGAATAAAAATCCATGGGACTGTACAACACAAACTGTGAACCCCAAGGTAAACCATGGACTATAGTTAATGGTAAAATTATTTTTAAAAAAGTGCTTTCATCAACTGTAACAAGTGTACCATACTAATTCAAGGTATTGATAGAGTAGTACATAGGACCCCTGTATTTTATGCATGATTTTTCTGTAACTTACATAATTAAAAAAACAATAGTGCCAAACACACACACATACACACACACACACACACACACACACACACACGGTTTTGCACATACAGCATTTTCACGGGGTTTATAGACTTGGAAAAAAACATGCATGATATAATCTGTGGAAGCAGGATATTACACCGTACAACTGTGAGATTCCCTATTCCGTTGTGTATCTGCACATTTTTGTGCTTGGATGGCCCGGAAGAAGGCAAAACAGTACTGGAGGCAGCTGTTGTGCGAAGGTTAGGAGCACAGACTCTGAGGTTAGAATGTCTACATTAGCCTTGTCTCTGCCACGTGTGAGCTCTATGATCTCGGCACTTTACTTAACCTGTTGGTGCTTTGATTTTATCATCTGTAAAATGGAGATAAAAGTTCCCTTCTCATAGAGTTGTTGTGAGGATTAAAAATTAAAAAGGAAAAGGCCTTAGAGTGGTCCCTGGCACCAAGTTACTCAGCTGGCCTACAGTGGAACAGTAACGTGTGTGTGTGTGTGTGTGTGTAAACAAGTTTCCATTTTTACCTTTTAAGTTTATGTGTATGATTCAGTGGTATTAATTATAGTCACATCGTTGTGCTACTGTCACCTCCACTCATTACCAAAACTTATCACCCCAAACAGAAACTCTGTGCCCACTGAGCTTTAACTCCCAATCATGCCCTCCCCCTCTAAGCTACTCTCTTTGTGATGTTGCTTTTTCTAGATAACTCGTATAAGTGGAATCAGACCATATTTGTCCTTTTGTGTCTAGTCTATTTCACTTAGCACAGTGTTTTCAAGGTTCAGCCATGCTGTAGCATGTATCAGAACTTCCTTTCTTTTTTGGCTGATTACTATTCCATTGCATGTATATACCACATTTGTTTATCCATCCATCAGCTGATGGGCACTTGGGTTGTTTCCACCTTTTGGCTGTTGTGACTAATGCTGCTATGAACATTGGTGTACAAGTATTTGTTCTAGTCCCAGAATTCAATTATTTGGGGTATATATATACCTAGGAGTTGAATTTTTTGATCCTATGGTAATTCTATATTTAACTTTTTGAGGAACTGCCAAATTGTTTTGTACAGCAGCTGTACCATTTTACCTTCCCACCAACAGTGTACAAGAGTTCCAATTTTTCCACACACTAGCCAAAACATATTTTCTGGCTTTTTATAGCCATACTAGTGGGTGTGAGGTGGTATTTCATTATGGTTTCGATTTGCAGTTCACTAATGACTAATGATGTTGAGCATCTTTTCACTTACTTATCGGCCATCTGCAGATCTTCTTTGGAGAATGCGTATTCAGGTCCTCTGCTCATTTTTAAAGTTGGGTTGTTTGTCTTTTTATTGGTGAGTTGTAGGAGTTTTTTTCCAATATATTCTGGATAATAAACCCTTATGATTTGCAAATATTTTCTCCTATTGTGTAGGTCATCTTTTCACTTTCTTGATGTCCTTTGCACAAAAGTTTTTAATTTTGATGAAGTCCAGTTTACTTTTTCTTTTGTTTCCTATGCTTTTGGTGTCATATCTAAAAAATCATTGCCAAATCTAAGGTCATGAAGATTTTCACCTACGTTTTCTTCGAAGAGTTTTAGCTTTTATATTTAGATCCTTGATCCATTTTGAGTTAATTTTTGTATATGGTGTTAGGGGTTCATCTTTTTTTGTTTGTTTGTGTTTTTTTCCCCATGAGGACAGCCAGTTTTCCCAGTAATTTGCTGAAGAGGCTATTCTTTCCTCCATTGATTTTACTTGCCACCCTTGTCAAATCAGTTGGCTAGAGATGGTTATTTCTGGACTCCCAGTTCATATAGACTCCATTGGTCTATATGTGTATCCATAAGGCACTACCATATTGTTTTGATTACTGTAGCTTTGAAGTAAGTCTTCAGATCAGAAAGAGTGAGTCCTCCAACTTTGTTCTTCATTTTCAAAATTGTTTTGGCTATTCAGGGCCCCTTGCAATTCCATATGAATTTGAGGATTGACTTTTCCATTTCTGCAAAAAAGGCTGCTGGGATTTTGATAGGTATTGCATTGAACCTGTAGATTGCTTTGGGTAGTATTGACATATTAACAATATTAGGTCTCCTGGTCCATGAGCATGGGCTGTCTTTCCATTTATTCAGGTCTTAATTTCTTTCAGCCGTGTATTGTAGTTTTTAGCATACAAGTCTTCCACCTCCTTGGTTAAATTTCTTCTTAGACATTTTATTTTTAGATGCTATTGTGAGTAGAATTTTCTTTATTTCCTTTTTGGATTGTTCATTGCTGTTTGTTTATATAAATACAGTTTTTTGGTGTTAATCTTGTACCCTGCAACTTTGCTGAATTCGTGTATTAACTGTTTTTTCTGTTGTTTTTTTTTTTAAAGATTTATTTATTTATTTATTTATCCCCCCCTTGCTGCTTGTGTTTGCTGTGTCCATTTGCTGTGTGTTTTTTCTGTGTCTGTTTATCTCCCCCTTGCTGTGAGGTCTTGCTACATCAGCCCACCGTGCTGCGCGGGCCGGCTGGCCTGCCCTCACAAGGAGGCCACAGGAAGCGAACCCGGGGCCTCCCATATGGTAAACGGGAGCTCTATCGATTGAGCCACACCCGCTTCCCATTAACTGTTAATTTTCTTGTGGATTCTTTGGGATTTTCTATATACAGGATCATGTCATAAGTGAATAGAAATAGTTTTACTTCTTTCTTTCCAATTTGGGTGCCTTTTATTTCTTTCCCTTGCCTAACTGTTCTGGCTAGGATTTCCAGTACAATGTTGAAAAGCAGTGGTGACAATTGGGCATCCTCATCTTGAAATTGGATGTAAGAGCTCTGCCTAGTGCGGAGAGCTAGATTCTGCCTTAGTTCTGTGCCTTTGCGTGCTGTGTGACCTTGGGCTTCCCTCTCCGGGCCCACTACGAAATGGATAAAGACTTGTGGTGATGCTGGGAGGGGTGCAGATGTGTGAGAACTGCTGAGGGGGGTTGAAATCGTGAGGGCTGCAGCTTCCAGGAGATGGGCATACTGAGTGGTGAGGTGTGTGAGCATTGTGGGAGACCGAGAGCAGGAGGCTCGGCTGGCAAGACTTCCAGTGCCCCTGGTGTCCGTGTCAGCCCCTTGCTTTCCCCAAGACAGCCTGGGGCTTGGGAAGGGGGCATCTAGCAATACCCTTTCCTTCCAGGGTGTGAACCTGTATGTGAAGAACTTGGATGACTCCATCGATGATGAGAAGCTGAGGAAAGAGTTCTCTCCTTATGGAGTGATTACCAGTGCAAAGGTGAGGGCCAGGTGCGCACCTCAGGGGAACGGCCTTCCTCTCCCATCTTGTGACCACCACCACGTGTCCAGGGGCTGCCAGGGAGTCTGTCCCTGTGGGGCTGTCTGAACCAGATGGAGCCTGGCCCATTTGCAGCTCTAATCTGGGCTGGATGGGGAGAGGGTAGGAATATAGTCCCAGTTACACAACTGGACTTGTTGGAGCTTTCTATAACCTTGGTTTATTCATCAGCCATTTAGTGAGTGCCTTCTGTATGCCAGATTCTAGAAAGTCACATCTTAATATTTCCATTGACTTGTGTTGTCTGGCCTTGGCCAGTAACATAACCTCTTCTGAGCCTCAGTTTCCCCATCTGGAAAATGAAAGGATTGGGCTGCATTGTTCTTTGTTCATTCTACCCCATCTTTTGAACCCCTATCTACCGTACTAGGCACCTGAGATGTGGCTACTACTCAAAAGCTTTGTAACCCTGGGCAGGAGTCTTAACTTTTTTTTTTCAAGATTTATTTATCCCGCACCCCCACCCCCACCCCGGAGTCTTAACTTTTGAGCCTCATGTATAAAATGATATGGATGAACTTCGTGGTTCTTAGTCCTGGCTGCTCCTTAGAATCCTCTAGGAAGCTCCTAATATAGATGCTTGGGCCAAGCAAAATGAATGTAAGTCTCTGGGGGTAGGGCTTAGGCATTTTATTTTAAAACCTCCCCAGGTGATTTTTAGATGACCCAATGTTTGTTCATTCCATACTTGAGCACCTGCTGTTTTACCAGGCCCTCTGGAGGCATGAGGAACAAATCCAATGTGGTCTTGCCCTCAAGTAGCTTATAGTCTATTGAGGAAGTCAGACATATCACTAACTCAACTGTATTTTAAGAAATAAGGGGTAAGAACTAGAGGCAGACTGTGGGTGCTTGGTGGAACAGGAAGGAAGGCTTCCAGGAAGAAGAGGCAGTGGCAGCAACATTTTACTTGGCTGTGACTATAAGAAGTAGGGAGCTGCAGGTAGGAATGAGGAACTTTCCAGAGAGTGCAGTGTGGGTGATGAGGCTGGGGACCCATGCATGTGATGTGCTGGCTGGGTTCTTAGGAAGTTGTCTGTAAGTTCTTTTGCCTGTGGAATCTAATTTTAAATGTCATTCAGGGAACCTGGTATTTGGAGAGGAGGTTATAATCTTTTTGTTTGTTTGTTTTTTGAGTTATGGACCTTTAGGAAAATATGACCAAAAGCTGTGGGACATATAAATTAAGCATCAGTAAATTTGATTAAACAGACAAGTGGTGGGCTCTCTTTCCAGGAAAATGCACACATCCTTGGTGTGGTACTGTGGTTGAAAGCTGAGATTTTAAAGTTAATCAGACATAACTCTAAATCCCAATTCTACCAGCTGTACAACCTGAGGCAGGTT
Source organism: Cabassous unicinctus (assembly GCA_029593785.1). Classification (NCBI taxonomy): domain Eukaryota; kingdom Metazoa; phylum Chordata; class Mammalia; order Cingulata; family Chlamyphoridae; genus Cabassous; species Cabassous unicinctus. The sequence continues at coordinate 11,759 of JAQZBX010087507.1, forward strand.
ACTTTGCCTTTCAGAGCCCATTTGACCCATCTGTAAAATGGGAGCATATTACCTATCTCTAGAGCAGGGGTTCTTAACCTTTTTTATTCCATGGACCTCTTTGCCAGTCAGGTGAAAACCACGGACCCCTTACTAAGTCCACATTATACTGTGTATTATTTAATAAATATATCACACCCGCACCATGAGTTTCAATTCAAGCTCACGGACCCCTGTTTAAGAACCCCTGCCCTAGAGATAGCCTTATCTCCACAATTGCTGTGGAGGTGTCTGGAAAGCTCCTGCACCACTGAGCAGTGAAATAATGATGGCTATAATTGTCAGCCACATAAACTGCGTGTAATTTCAGAAGATTCACTGACCTCCAAGTAAGCACTTCTTGAAGAGAATTTTCTAAGTCTGTATGTCTTAGAGTTGCAGAAAACCTGAGGGTGATTTGTTAATGAGGATTTTATATACTTTCACAGATCTTTATATATTTTTATTTATATAAAATAGGGTAGTTCTGAGAATTAAGTTTTAATGTATGAGTGCTTAGATCACTATTGAATTCATAGTAAGCTCTGTTTAAGTGTTAGCTGTACTAATTGTATCTATCTATCTATCTATCTATATATTTTTTAAATTATGTACTAACAAGTTCTTGATCATTTTTGTGCCAAGATTCCTTTGGCAGTCTGTGAAGCCTGTGGGCCCCTTCTGAGGATATTTTTAAATGCATAAAATAAAATTTATAGGATTATTGAAACAATTATATTAAAATATTATCAAAATAAGTGTCAGCAATATAAGTGCTTAATTCATTAAATAGGATCTAGCAGAGTAGCAATTAGCATAAATATTTTGAGATATCCATGTGATAGGAACATATGATTTCTCTTGGTGACAAAGTCACAGGCATGGCTAATACTATTATATTGTTTGTTGTCCATATTCATAATAAAAAGAAATGCTAAACTTGAGTTAGAGCTTAGTGAAAGTAAAGATGTCACATTTTTCCCATCCAAGTTCTCAGACCCCCTGAATTCTATCCATGGACCCCAATCCTAATCACTGGTTTAGAGCATAGGCTCTAAGAGGGCAGATTTTTTTTTTTTTTTTT
>JAQZBX010087508.1:0-12859 GCA_029593785.1 Cabassous unicinctus
ACTTGTTTGCAAAGATGTCAGAGCAATTTAGGAAATCCACACAAAATGCCCTTGCAAATAACTGTCAGCTGTTATTGAATGCCCCCAAAGTGTAGGATATTTTCTCTACCTGTCAGAACTCAGAGGATGAAAGATGCCACATAGAACTTTTCCCTTTTAGGTCACCAATTCAAATCCAATATCCCACTTAACCTAAAAGCTTTGCTTTCTGACCCACCTGCTTTGCAGGGCCAAACCAAGTGAATTGACTACTAGTGAGTGGTCAGAGTACAGACCCTTATTTGAAGGAGCATAGAGTAGATCAAGCAGAGACTGGGGGTGGGGAGATTGGAAGAGGCTATTAAAGGCTTTCTGGTGATTTTTTGATGGTTGTTACCCCTGAATTTTAAAGTTTTAATAGGGAAAGTGTGTTATGTTTTTTGTTTTGTTTTGTTTTGTTACTTAGGACACCAATGATGTGACTTGATGGTTTGCTGTAATGTTTTTCTTTCCTTGTGCATCTATTATTTCCACGATCACTAGAATCCCTCTTTGAGATTAGGTTGTGTTCCATTGTCCTGAGAGAGCCAAATACTCCATTTGTAAATACCTATTTTTTTGCATTCCTTTTGTAGAACCAGATCCTCGGAATACCTATTGATTGTGTAGGAAGGCTTCCAGCATTGTTAGCCCCTCTGGTTTCTTTTTCTCTCTTTAAGTGGCACACACACTCTTTCCAGCCTGCACTGGAGTGACCACTGTGTCCAAAGCAAGGAGGCCATAGAGTTTCTCCACATCCTGCCTCCAGGGTCTTGCTTCTGAGCGACTATCAGACTGTGTTACTTGATGAGGACTGGTGTTAAGGATGGTAGCTGGGCTTGAACCAAGAGAGCAAATTAGTTGAGAGGGGAAAAGGCTCTCTGGATGGACTGAAAGTGTATGTAGACGATGAGCAATAAAGGTGCAGATATGACTTCTTTCCTCCGCGGCTTCCCGTGCTGCTTTGTATTACTAGCTTTTCCTCCCACCCACATCTGTGCAGTGACTGTTGCTTAGCCCATGAAATTGTCAGAGAAGTAGGTTTGATCTTGAGAGGTGGGGAGGGTCTAGGAAAAGAAATTAGAGGAAGGGTGGCTGACTCAGACCAGCTTTGAAGCTGGAAATATGACAGTTTCTTAGGGCAGGCAGGAAATAAGCAACTCTCTCAACTGGCTAATAAGGCACGTGCTCTCATTCTCGGGCTCCTCAGGGCCACACCCCAACGGAGGTGATTTGCTCTGAACAGCTATTGCTTGCCCATGAGATGAAACACGTATTAAAAGTTTGCAAACAAGTTTTAAAGTGTTTTAGGGGAACACATAGATGTCTTTTATTTTCATGGCCAGTTCCATTTCAGAAAAATCAAAACTGAGTTTGAGCAGCAGGAACAGCTAATTGGTAAGGACGCAGCTTGGCCTTTTAGGTCCTTGCTTCTTAGCGAAATTCTAAAACTGTTTTGGGGAAGCTGATTGAATGATTTGTTTATCAAGTTGTGTCCAGTGGAATCCCTGGGGATCTCAGAACACAGATAGCAGCTTAAGGCCGGGGTTGGTAAACTTTCCCTGTAAAGGGCCAGATAGGGAACATTTTCGGCTTTGCAGGCCATACAGTCTCTGTCACGATGACGCAACTCTGCTATTGTAGTGGGAACACAGCCTTAGACAGTACACAAGTGAAGGAGCATGGCAGTGTGCCAATAAAACTTTATTTGTGGACGGCAAAATTTGAATTCCATATAACTTTTACGTGTCACAAAATGTTATTCTTCTTGCGATTTTATTTTTCCCCCAGCCATTTAACAAAATGAAATCTATTCTTATCTCACAGGCGGAACAAAACAGGCGATGGGCTAGATTTGATCCGTGGGCCATAGTTCTCCGACACATGACCCAAGATTTTGCAGTTAGTCATATTTCTGAAGACCTCCAAGTATTAGTGGTTATCTCAGGCCTTGTCACCTGTGTGAAAAATTTAAGACTTTTCTCCTTCTACCAGCTTACTTTACGTACATGTGTATGCTTGCTCGTACCATATTTTATGTAAACTGTTTCATGTTTCTCAAAATATGACAAATATGTTTTTGAGCACCGGCTACCTTGCTAAACACTCTAAACATAGGGATACGTAGCCCCTAAAATAAAAGCACCTGCTATCAACTTAAGATGTAAATAGCTCAAAAGTTGTAAACATGTTTATGTAAAACATAATTTGTAAGCAACAGATGGCACTTCTATACTAGGACTGTAAAGACACTGATGAGAATGAAGCCATCTTGAACCAAAAGAAGGGAAGCTGTGTCAAAAATCCCCGGGTTCTCAGTCCACATAAAACCATGGCCTGGCAAGCTAACAACTAAGCCTCAATCCTCCTGACTCTCTCCGAGCAGGCACAGCTGCCTGTGGACCACAGCATGGTGGCCATAGGCCATTCTGCCCACTTGTGCCCATCAGGCAGAGAGGGACACAGACCCATCCACAGATGAAGGTAGCACAGGCACTTCACCCCTTTCGTCTGTTAGCTCATTGTTAGAACCATTTATTTTGACTCGTTGGAAGAAAATATATGTGAGTGTGCTCAACCGAGATCTAAGTGCCTGGCTTTGTCACCTCCACTCTGTGACATCTTTGAACTCAGATACAGCACCAAGTTTTCCAGTACCAGTTAATTGTCACATCTGTTATAAAGGAAATGTTGACTCAACCCAGCCCAGGAATCACCACCAAGAGTAAAAGGTCTCCAGAGATGGCATTGGACCTTTTAAGGTATTTACATTAGCAGTTGGTTTGGAACTTAAGTCAGAGTTGGTCCTTGCTTAAAAGAATTCTCTCACTGATTCATAGCCTCTCCCTCTGCCTTTCTCCTTCCCTTCCTCTCACACACAAACACATATCCACACATCTTATTATTCTTTGTCCAAAGGATCTAATTTTATCTTCAAACAGGATATGTTAAGGGACCGTTCTCTGAGTGTGATTGGGGTAATTGTTATGGAAATAAAAGAGTCCAAGTTCACTCCTCTGTTGTCTGGGGGCACATAACACCTCTGAGGTTTAGCTAGTGGAGTCCTGAGCTAAAGTCCATTCCCCTGGTTTCGGTTCTTACAATAGGTAAAACTGGCTGCCAAGTCAACGTGTATGGGAAATACATAAAGAATATAGGTCTCCGGTGCAATTTCCAAAGGCAATACCATTTTCCACTAACCAACACTGAACATGGCAATACGCATTTTTGACTTTGTAGAAACCCTAGATACCAGAGATTTTTATTTATAATGCCTGAATACATGAACTTGTACACTAAGGAGGATTTAGTTCCCTTCTTTCTTGGTGACAATTTAAAATTAGATGGCAGTGATTTATATACCATGGAAATTAGAACACACCTACTAATTTCAAAGCACTTTATAGGTTCCAATAATTTAGATTTTCAAACTCTTGCTGAGGCCTGAGGTTTGGGGGTTTTTTCTTGTTTGTTTTTGTAAGACTTTGTTCCAGCTCTGTTCCCATTCTCATGATAAGACTAGGTAATTATTATGGAATCATTCATAACAATTCATATGAGAACGAATAATTCTTTGCATTGCTATTGTCTCTCCATCCCAAATATTTGAAGTTTGTTTTTTTTTTACCTGTTCATGTTCATTTTGAAGCTGAAATTTGAAAGCCAGTTTGCATACCTTCATCTTGTATTCTCTCTTTAGTAGCTTTACTAAAATTTCCCTGGCATTCATACAAGACCCTAAACCTTTTCTGCCCTGTTCTTCTATCTTTGAATATCTTCTTTTGTGGGGCTCTGAATAAAATGATGTGAGGGAGCTGGGGGTCCTTAGGTGATTATGTCAGTCCATGTGCCCATGTTGGGTCTAAAAAAGATATATGCATAAATCCACATAAATGGCTTTTTTTTTACCCAGCAAAAATAAGTCTTAAGGATTCCAGTAGCCAGTTTTGAAATGGGTTGTCATTCTGTATGGCCAGCTCAGTAAACATTTGTTGAAAACATAAGTTTGAATGCTGTGCTTTTTTTTTGCTTTAAGTACATTTATGAGAGCATGCCCATAATTAAGAATAGTTGTATACGAATATTCTCGCTGTCCTGATTTTGTGATAATCAGGGTAGGCTAAACATTCACGATATTAGAAACCATGCATGTGTCCCCAGACCTAGTTTTCCTCCCTAGGTCTGGTTTTTAGAATGCTGGTGATAAACTAAGCCTGATTTATTACATAACCATCCTGTATGGGAAATGACTGTAAATTTGGATATCTTTGGTCACCCTTAAGAGATATAGCAGGGGGACGGATGTGGCTTGGGTGGTTGGGCGTCCATCTCCCATATGGAGGGACCTGGGTTCGATCCCCTGGACCTCCTGGTAAAAATTTAAAAAAGAAAAATATAGAAGGCGCGTGGGCTGCCAGGCCCTGTGCGCAGGTGCACCGCCAGGCCCCATCTGTGGGTGAGCTGTCAAGCCCTGTCGGCGGGTGAGCCGCCAGTCCCCACAAGCCACGCAGCAAGATGATGACGCGTAACAGGAGAGTGACACGGGAAAGCCAAGACGAGACGCACCAAAAAACCAGGAACTAAGATGGCGCAGGCGGTAGTAGGACGCCTCTCTCCCACATCCGAGGTTCTGAGGATTGAATCCCAGTGAAGACAGGAAGAGAAGGATGAGAAGAGAGCAGGAAACAGATACAGAGAGTTGCCCAGAGAATGGACACAGAAACAGCAAAAATGGGGGTGTGGAGTTGGGTAAAAATGGATAAAAGTAAATAAATAAATAAATAAATCCTTAAAAAAATGTATAGGGGAGGAAGATTCAGACTATAGTTAATAGTAATACTTTGACAATGCTCTTTCATGATTTGAAATGTTTCACAACAATGCAGGATGTTTGTGGAGGGGGTGATGTGTGGGAGCCCTGTATGATGTTAACGCATGTTTGTTTTGTAAGATCACGATGTTTACTGAACACTTATAGTTTATGTATGTTCATGTATGAATGATAAACTTCAATACATTGTTTTAAAAAAAGAATAGTTGTTTGCATGTGTGGACATTTTTCTAAGACATTTCATACCATCCCTTTTGATGAAATGAGGTGTTGACTGCATAGATTACCTGAGACTTGGTTATTTAAAGATTGAGTCCTGTTGTCTTAAGATTTGGTGTGAAGCATGGTGAGTTATTTTAACCAAGATTTGTGACTGTGGACTTGTTACTTTGTTTCTCTTTGCGTCTTCTGTTTTAGTATTTACTATATGTTATACTGTTCTCCTTGCCCCCACCATACCTTTCTTTGTCCTATCTTTATAACTGTCACGCACATTCCCTCTATCTGCCTTTCCAACTAGCATCCAGACCCTTCTTGCTGATCAGTCTATTACTCCAGGAACTCTGACAGTAGCACTTAAAAAATATAACAGTTCCTTTTCCTACATTAAAAAGCCGTAAAAGCTTCATGTGAAATAGTTAAGGGAACACAGATAGTAGGAGGAGAGGCTCTTGCTCCTGCAGGCACCTTGCGAAGGGGACTATTTTTCTTATATGATATAAATGAAATCTTCACTCTGCCCACTTTTACACCTACGCATGTACTGAGCGTCTCCAAGGAGACAAGGAAACCCGGAGTCCAGTTATGGTGAATCCTCCACTGAGACAGCAGGCTGGAGTCTCAGGCAACTCTCCCAGGCGTCGTGGCTTCCAGATGCCCCTATCAGACAGCCTCTTTTCTCGAGGCTCTTCCAAGCAGGCTCCCTCGATCATGTCTCTCCCTTCACAGACGAAATAGCCCGTGCATTACATCTGAAGGGCTGGTTGTGGTGAGTTCAGTAGGCAGAAGGCCTCCCTGGGAGAAGAGGGATGGGTGGGGTAGGGAGATGGGATAGGAGGGTTCCATCTTGCCTGATATCTTTTCTTTCTCGCCCATTTATCTGTGCTTCTGTGCTATTGCTTTCCTTTGCACCTCTTTAACACAAAGGCACCACTCAATCTCACAAAGTGTCTTAAAGATACTCTTTGCTACGGTAGTGGAGTTGAGCCCGGTTTAATGAGCTTGTCCTTTTAGGAGAAGTACTACTCTTGCTGGTTCAACATTTTTACGTGTCTGCTCGTGAACACTAATGGTCTTGACCACTCTCTTTTCCCTTTCTCCTGAGTTCAATGCACAGGAATGCCCAGGACATCTCGCCTTTCTCCACCAACTTTTCTGGCAAATATATACTTCATTTTCTTAAATGAAGCCTCTGTTCCCCTTTGAAGAAAAGACTACCATCATACCTCCCGTTATATGTACTTTTTAAGACTGTACTATCAGATTTTTTTGATAAATTGACCATATCTATGTGTGCTGCTGGGGACCAATGTGGCTCAAATGGTTGTGCATCCGTCTCCCATATGGAGCGACCTGGGTTCGATCCCTAGGACCTCCAGGTAAAAATCAATCAATCAATCAATCTATGTGTGCTGCTGCTTTGATTGAAGCACAAATGATTAGTTATTGTATAGAATTTAATGAAATCTCTACAAAATCTCATTTTGTCTCTAGACTTCAAGCACAGCATTCTTGACATCTCTTCCATATGCACTTTCTTGGTTCTCAGGTCATTTGATTCAAGAAACCTAACTTTTCATGTGATATATACTTTTTTTTTGCAAAATGTCTGCAAGTTTCAATTTTGTGTTGCTTCCCTCTTTGAAAAGGTGTGGCTAGGCATTATTTTTGCTAAATTACTTGATGATCATTGTCTTCATTAAGGGATTATTCATAACACTTTTTTTTTTTGCTTTTTTTACCTGAACTTTTCAAAAAGATTGTTCAGTCTTATGTTCTGCTCTTTGGAAAGCTCTGCTGCTTTCCTTTTGCTTTATTGTCAATTCATACCATCTATCCAGTTTTTACATTTGAATAAAAACCATCACATGTTAGAAGAATGAAAGGATCATTTATATGGGACACAACCAATTTCATTTACAGTTGCATAACATTCCCTCTAAGATGACTAGCGGTCAGACATGCTAAGTTTTTCTCTTGTTTAGTCCAACAATTTCATCCGAGATTTGTTTCATGTGTTTTGATCTTTCTTCACAAATGAACTTATCCATAGTGGAGTAGGTAATTAAATGCATTTTGTGGTCTTCACTCTTAACTCTTCTTTATTTGGACTCAGATGAGATGAAAGTGCTACTTCCAATGTAAGTACCCAAGTTTCCCCAAGGAGACTTGGGCAAGGAGGAAGGTGCCTCTGAGAGGGCCCTTTACTGCCTCCAAGTTTCTGTCTTTGCCCAGGTCCCTTCTGGCCTCTCTCTCCCATTCTTTCTCAAAGTCCCAATCATTCATACTCCAAGTTTTAGGTCAGCTTTTTGGTAGGAAGACAGCGTCTGCTTAGATGGATTGCTGTGCCTGAGGAACTGTGCCTGAAATTGGCCAAATCTATGAAAATGTAAACAAACTCTGGAAAGTTGTCCAACTTAGACTGGTGGGAAGTTTTGTTTGCTGTTTCATTTGCCTTGAAAGGGGAAAGTCAGGATCCAATCCTGAGGTGTATTTCCTGCAATCCTTTTTATGAACAAAGTCTCTATACTGTGTAGTAACGCAAGCCTTTTTCTTCCGTGTTTCCTTCCAGGCACTTCAAGTGGCAAGACAGCTTCTTCTTCAGCAGCAGCAGCAGCAAGTCAGTGGATTAAAATCTCCCAAGAGGAATGACAAACAACCAGCCCTTCAGGTAGCAATTCCTTTTTAAAAAAAAAAAAAATTGACATTATACACTTTGAAATAGCTGATAAGTAATTCAGAAGTGGATTGTGTTGACAATAACAAATCACGAAAGAAAAACTAAAATTGTATCCTCTACAGAAGATTGTCAGCAAAGCTTGACATTTTGGGCAAAATGTGTATTGGACCAAAAGTTTTGTTCTTTGGAATAAGAAAATCTATTAATTAGTCGATATAATAGAAGGATGAGGGCTTGTAGGTGTTTGGTTGCTTAACAGGCAGTGTAGATTACCAATGAGAATATGTCATCTCATTCTCTCATCATGGATTTAGGAATGAGATATGTACCCACACACACGCACGCAAACATACACTCTTGCACACCCTACTTTAGCACAGACGTTCTCAACTGAGGTGACTTTGCTATTTGGCAATGTCTGGAGACATTTTTGGTTGTCACAACTAAGAGGCAGGGGTACTCCTGGCATCTGGTGGGTAGAGCCCAGAGATACTGCTGAACATCCTTCATTGCACAGGATAGCCCCCCAACAAAGAATTATCCAGCTCACAATATCAATAGTGCCAAGACTGGGAAACCCTGATTTATTGGAACTGAGGAGGATATCGAACTTTTAATATCATACCTAGTAATGAATATAATTAACTCCCTGTTGTACAGTGGACGTTTTCAGAATATTTTCTAAATCATTCGTAGAAAATAGTGAGCAAATTTTATGTAAAAATATCAGAAGAGTTTGTTTTAGCAACTTCTCATTTTAGGCACATTGAAGGCAGGGCATAATGGAGTAGAAGGTGGAATGAGTTCATAAAAATTTAATTTGGATTTTCTACTTAGAGTGAAAACTGTATTGAAATTTTTAAGAAACTTGTCATGGGATATTCATGCTCACCTCTGAGAGAGGCACATGCACATTCATAGCTGAGGATGGACATCCCCAAAATGAAAGCCAAGATGAATTTCTCACACTGGAAATTTTGGGACAGAATGTTAAGTGGGTGTAATTTGGTGCCTATTAATTCGTTTACAAGACCAACCCAATTCTAGCTTGTGTTGACTTTTCCCTGGTCAGGTGGTCCAATACCAGCTTCCAAATTATCCTGCAAGAATAAAAGTGACCTTGGGCAACAAGTTTTCATTCTTCTGCATCTACTGGGAAAACTGTCACCCTCCAGGAAATGTTCTGCACCATAGTGACACTTTATTGGAACAGCTGAATGAGAATATGTATTGTTTACTAACACTTCCAAAAACAATAATTTGGAAAACCATCACCGATCCATCTGCCTTTTAACATGTTCACATTGTGAGGACATTTTTAATGAGGTACAGTGCCATCGAGGTCCTGTGTCAGGTGCTGTAAGAAATGCTTTGTTGTGCAGATGTCTTAAGAACAGCTCTGGAGGATGAAATATGACTGTGTTGACCTTTCAGCTGTGAGCTTATTTGTCAGGATTCAAATAAGTTGAAAGGATCAAACTGAACAGTTTCCGTAGTCAGACTGGGAATTGTGTTTCAGAGGTCAGCAGCGGAGGCCACATTGCAGATTCCATAACATAGCCAATTGTTGGTACATATTAAAGTACCGGGGCATCTCCTGCAGACAGAGACACAATTAAAATTCTAATTTATTAATGTATACAGGGAGCTAGCCCAGCCTGTCACTCAGTGATTCAAATGACTGCCCATTCTTTTTGCCTCGCTCCTGGAGCTCTCACAGCCTTACACATACTGTGAGTCCTCTTGAATTGCACAGACCTCAAGTGCATTGGAAAAATGACAGTGTATTATTGGGGGGGAATCTTACACATAGTAGAGCTTTGGTTAAAGATAGTAAAAAATAAAATACACACATACACAATCTGTCTGATCTTCAGTATTGAATATCATTTGTGATTTTTTTTTTTTCTAGTAGACTTACTTTCCCTCATACTTGCTTTTTAAAACATATGGCATTTTTAGGTAAGTTCTCTTCCAAGATGAATGAAGTTCCTTTAGGGCTAAATATAAGAAGTAAAGTTTCAGGGGATTTCCTTGGGAGGGCTATTTTCCTCATTGCCTGTTAGAAGATTTTTAGCCACTGTGCACCAGGAGCATGATACAGAGGGCTTCGTTTTCTTGGCAAGGACAGCGTCAAAACCAACCTAACACATTCTGCCGAGCACTTCGGTCTATGAAAAGTGGGGGAAGAGAAGGCCATCTTGAGTGCTGGCTTTGCTAACTCGAGTCCCCTCACTCCCCTTCAAGTGGAGGAATTGACAAGCAAAGAATTTAGACCAGCTCTAAGAATTGGTTGGGGGGTGGAAAAGAGTTGGTTGATGTGTGTGTGTGTGTGTGTGCATGCGTGTGTGCGCACGCGTGTGTGTGTGTGTGTGTGAGAGAGAGAGAGAGAGAGAGGAGAGAGTGAGAGAGAGAGACTGTTGCTGAATGTCTCCTCAGCTGCCAGGTAGGGTCATGCGAATTCAGTAAGCTTTATTAGGTTGGCTGGCCTTCCACAAACAGAGAGGGGAAATTACTAACCTAGGCCACATGGTATATTACCTCCTTATAAAAATATGCATAAAGACTTGGTGATTCACTGAAGGAATAACCTTCACATTTAAATTTATCTTGCAGTGTCCTGTTCTCGGTAGGGCATCTCAGCCAGAGTGGATCAGAAATGAAAGGGAAATCCTACAGCAAATCTTAACAGTGTTCATCTCTGATCTTCTTACCCTTCATAAGTACATTGAGAGACCTATTTTAGCAAACTTCAGATCTTCCACATAGAAGAAGGCTTGACAGGGAAGAAGGATTTGATCTGCTGATAGCTTGCGGGGGGAAAAAAAAAAAAAAAGAAGAAGCCCAAATCCTCAAATATACTGTGACTCATATTTTAAGCATATCTCACACTTCCCTGCTTTATGTTTGGCAGCGCTCTCCAGTTTCACAGGCTGATGATACAAACAAAGGAAAATGGAAAGTTAGAGGAGGCTATAAGTGGTTACTCGATAGAGATCATAAAATGTAGTCAAACATCACCAATTTGGACTAATTTCAGGCAGACGAGAGTAAATAAGAGAGATGTGGGTTAGAGAACATTTCACCAAGAAATGCCACGCTTTGTAGATCTGCATACCGAACCAAAGCTGAGTTGGCTGCATTGTGGGGTGAGATCGTGGTTTAAACTGAACACCCTATTTGGGGATAGAAGTTGCTTCTGAGGTTCTTGAAAAATATTCTACTTAGTAGCTTTAAGTTGCCCCTTATCTATGAACTGGTTTTGCAAAATTTTTTATGAATGATAGAAATCTAAGAATTTTAAATTGGTCCTATTGTAAATTCAGAATCGAGGTAATCTGAATGAATTAAAAGCAAATTGGTTAGCCTTTATAGAATAGCCACAAAGGGCAGAACATTGTGCTGGTGCTCAGAGGATACAGACCCTGCCCTCAGGATGAGTTGTGAAAGAATTAACAAGATAGTGCTGCAAAAAGAAAATTATATACGAGTAAAAATAGTAGGCTTGCTTTTATCAGTATTTGTGTACTTTTGAATATTGGGCTAAACAGTGAAATAAATGCTTAAATGGTGCAGGTGTGCTTATAACCTCGAAAAAGTGCAACTTTACTGCATGAAGATTAATTTGTGAGTAGATGAGCGAGTTTATTGATCAAAATTTGGAGCTTTGACCACCGTTTCTAAGTAGTAACTCATTTTGGTTCTTTAAGCATTTTAGTTTTTGGCACAAGTACATAAACTGGAAGGAAATCAAATGACACATTTTCTCCTCAGAAAGTAAAAGTACATGTGTATTCTGGCAGCATTAAAGTTAGGAAAGAAAGTCAACCTTGTGTGTTGCCTGCAGCGGAAAGCTGACCACAGTTACAGCCCATCTATAAAGAATTTGAACTTGAAGCCAGTCATCTGATAGTTTTCTCACCTGCTTATCTCCTTCCTTCCAAGGTTATATCTTGTTCAAGCACCTCACACAGGAGGCCATTTCATTGGAAGGCAGCATAGTGAAATGCACTGTAAAATCAGCCTTTTAGTCTAGTTGAAAGCTCAGGATTATAATGAGGACTCCTGCCTTAAGTGAAGGTTAAAATACAAGATTCAGCAGGTGTTTTCTTTTTTTAAGCATTTTTATTTGCAGTTATATAAAACGTGCTTTAGGCAGCATTTTTGCTTTGCATTAATGCCACATATAATCTTAGTACCTCGTATCATTTCCATGTTTTTCACGAAGGAATAAATTAGTAAGAGGAAACCTTTAAAGGAAACTACAATTTTATATTGTAGATAACGAAATGGAATGGTTCTGAAGTACTGACCCTTAAAAAAATATCCCTGTGCACTGAATTAGTAAAGTGGATAATTGAGGAGACCAAGGCAAAGTGTTTTTTGTTTGTTTGTGTGTTTTAAATATCTAGAGTTAACATTGTCTAGAATTGGCATCTCTGGCATTGAACTGATAAGACAGTGTTGAAATTTTGGAATCTTTTAAGATGTCACTATTATATGACTTTGGAGACTCCCCAGATCCTAGAAAGAGAAGCAATATGATAGAAATGATGCTTTTAAAATTGTTATTAAGCCTTTCAGATCACACGCTTCACTAAAACATGGTGGAAACAGTGATACACCCCCTTCCACCTGGAAAAATGCACATACACACAGAATTTTGCATCCATTTATAGTGGTTTTACAACTCTCTAGAATAGGGGTTCTTAACCAGGGGTCCATGAGCTTGAATTGAATTTCAAAAAAAAACATTATTCTAGTGGGAATGTGTTGGTGCAGGTGTGATATATTTATTAAATAATGCGAGTATAGTGTGGACTTAGTAAGTGGTCCATGGTTTTCACCTGACTGGCAAAGGGGTCCGTGGAACAAAAAAGGTTAAGAACCCCTGCTCTAGAAGTCCAGTTTGGGTCCCAGATTAAACACTTTTACTATATTTTGTCTTTGCCTCCAAAATTCTGATGAGAGTTGTGAATATATATTAAGTTAGCTTGTTCTTGCTATTTCACCTGCAGCTGTATATCTCTATGGCAACACTGTGTCCCAGTCTTCCCGGGCTATGCCTGTTAACTAGGTTTGTTTATTGATAATCCTCCCCTCTCTTAAAA
>JAQZBX010087509.1:0-12876 GCA_029593785.1 Cabassous unicinctus
AGAAGTTTTAGATTTACATTTACAGAAAAATTACACCAAAAATATAGGGAGTTCCCATATAAACCCCCCATCCCCCACAAACGCGCGCACACACACAGTTTCCCCTACTATTGACATCTTGCATTAGTGTGGTGCATTTGTTACAATTGATGAACCGATATTGAAACATTGCTACTAACCAAAGATAAGCATGTTTTTTAAAAATGTTTACTGGCCTATAGTCTTTCATTTTCTGTGAATTGACTGTTTGCATTCCTGGGACTTGGTCTTATTCAACTCTACCCTGCTACAAAGGGGATTGAGGAGAGTTTGAATGAATAAACTCCTGAGTTCCGATCACCTGCTTGACCTCACAAACTTAGAACTTCCCCACCAGAGGAGTGCGTTGGTGTACCATTTTCATAGTGAAGATTCCTGTGTACTGTGTGCCTCATTTTGCAACAATGCACATGTACTGAATGCCTCCTGAGTCCTTCATGATGCAAACGAAAAAAGCACAGGGTTCAGTGTTAGCAGATCTGGAAATGAGTTCTATGAAAGTCTGGAAATGAGTTTCAGGAAAGGCGTTTTATTTCTCCCAGCCTCAGTTTCCATGTCTGTAAAATGGAGATAATCACTCAATGTTGCTATGAAGAGTAAAGAATGAGAAGATCATGGGTATCCAGCACACACACAAATGCCTCTAGTGTGGTGCAAGCCATGTAGTGGCTCTTAATGAATCTTAGAGTCCACACTGCTTTCCTTCCTTACATGGAAGGGCTATGCGGATTGAGAGAAAAGAAAGCTTTCTCTGGAGTAAGGATAATCGGGAAAGGTTTCCTGATGGAAGTACAATTTGTGGTGATCCTTGAAGGGGGTGGGGCGAGACTCTGGAGTGGGATGAAGAAGGGAAGATATCCTGAGTGGGGAGAGCTGGTGAGAATGTGCTTTGGAGCTGGAAGTGGTTCTGATGGATGCTGTCACTCCTTGGTCCCCAGTATGCACCAAGGGTGCAGCAGTTAATTCATATAAGAAGGTATTACTATTATCATTATTCTCCCTTTACAAATGAGGAAGCAGAAACTCCAGAGTGGTTAGATGACTTGCCCAAAGCCACGCGCAGCTGGTTGTAGGCTACTTCCTGGGCAGCCCTTGACCCACGACTGAATACGGTGGGGTCCTAGAGCCCAGGTCTTCCTATCCAATATGAGACCCTTGCGAGGGGCCGCCCTGGCTCGGAGTTGCCTGTGGATTTTGTCAGATCTGCATGGCCGTCTGAGGCGCTCTCCGTGCCTGACCCTGCTGGCTCCTTTTTATCTTTCAGAGGAGTTACCCACCCCCCTCCACCGGCTCCCCATAACCCTCCTGCCCTCCTAACTCTATCTGCATCAGCTCCTGGAAGACCCAATACATAATGGTCCTAAATCATCCTCCTGCCCTAGCCAGGCATGGATGGGAGGGCAATGAGAATTCCCAATTGCCTGATCCACAGGATTCAGTAGGAGGCAGGGTTGGAAGGTGACGGTGGATTGTGTGAAAGGTTTCCAAGTATAATAACTAACATTGTGCGCTTACTGTGTGTCAGGCACCATTTTTTTTCTTTTTTTAAAATTTTTAAATTCTTTTTTATTTTCAGGCACCATTTTAAAAGCTTCCTTTTTACTTAGCACTCCAATTAATCCTCACAAGAACTCTATCAGATAAAAACTGATTTTTATCTTTATTTTATAGGTGAGGAGACCTGGGGAGGGTCAGAAACTTTATCGTCCAGGTTACATGGCGGCACCCGGATTCACACCCAAGCAGCCTGACTCCAGATCCTTCCACCTTAGCCCTGTCACTATGATTTGATGCAGAGAAGAGCTCTCTGGATTTACCCTGCTGGGCAGGGGGAGTGATAGGAGGGCTCCATCCTGCCCAGCCAACCTGCTTGCTGCTGGCATCAATCCTGCGAGCTGCAGTGAGATCACAGCATCTCCAGGAAGGGGAAGCAGCCACCTCCTGGAGGGAGGAGAACCATTTCCAGTGCATGACACAGTCAAGCCTGCCAGCAGTGTCCTGGGGAGGCCATGTCTGGCACTCAGCAGCCACCACCACCACCCCCACCCCTGCCCTGCTCTCTGGCAGTGGAGGATGTTTCGCACTATTTTTACCCAGTTCCTCTTCAGCCCCACGATCAGCCGGGGAACCACTCGGCAGCCATGTGCGGCAGCCCCTGCGGATCTGAACGGGAAGTTTCCTTAAGGCTCGAGGAGCTTGCCTGGCAGAGGTACCGGGCAGCAGCAACTGTTAACGTGATTGGCACCAGACAGATGTGGGTTCAAATCCAAGCTCTGCCCCCTTTCTAGCCGATTGTCCTCAGGCAAGTTAATTGTATCAATGGGCCTTCGGAGACCCCATAACAAACCACCTCAAAATGCAGTTGCTTTAAGCCGCAACCATTTGTGATTTCTCATGAGTTTATGAGCTGGCTGGGCAGTCTTGCTGATGTGGACCTGGCTTGGTGGGTGATCTCACCTGGGCCCACTAAGGTAACAGCGGTTTGCTGTGGACCGGCTGATGGAGGGTGGCCTCAGCTGGGGCACCCAGACCCTCCTCCAGGGCTCACTCATCCTCCAGCCGGCTAGCCCAGGCTTCTTCCTAGGATGGTAGTAGGGATTCCAAGAGAGTGAGAGAGGAAGAGCCCAAGGCCTCTTAAGGCCCAGACTTGGAACTGTTTCACAGTCAATTCTGCCACATTCTGTTGGTCAAAGCCAGCCCTAAGTTCTGACCCGATGCCAGGGTGGGCAAATAGACCCCACCTTTGATGGGGAAGCTGCAAAGGGCATGGAGATAGGGGTGGTGCATTGGAACC
Organism: Cabassous unicinctus; assembly: GCA_029593785.1. Lineage (NCBI taxonomy): Eukaryota > Metazoa > Chordata > Mammalia > Cingulata > Chlamyphoridae > Cabassous > Cabassous unicinctus. The sequence goes on from JAQZBX010087509.1 coordinate 2,834, forward strand.
AGTATCCACATTCCTTAAGATTCAAGAGAATGATAATACTTGTATAATGTGAGGCCCCAGCTAAAACCCAGGGTCCAAGTTTTTTGTTGTTGTTGTTATCCAAGCTAATCCTATACAATATGAAGCAAAAACTGGAATTGCATTTGGGGAAAACTATATTGTTTGAGTGGAGGCCTTTAACTACATAAATGTAGAGAGTACAAGGCAAGACAGTTATACTCCTCCCATTTTGAGGAAAGGCTATGAAACCATTCCAATATAGGCTGAGGAGCTAAGTGTTCCGCTCAGCATTCATTCACTCTCTCGTTTGGTCATTCAACCATTCATTCACTGAGTGACGCAATCAGAAATTATTGACCAAGAGCCTGTTGTGTGGGAGACAATGTATAAGAGAGACTGTGTGAAGAAAGGGCTGAAAGTAATAGAGAGGAAATGAAAACATTGCAGGTTGCTGGAGGACCATGTGAGACACAATCGGGGACACTTCCTTGTAAGCCGTGGTGAGGAGTTTGACCCTCTGCCTAAGGAAACAGGGAGCCACTGAAGGCTTTAGGCAGGGAGTGGTACGTCAGCTTTGCAATCTTTAAAGATGTCTCAGGCTGCTGGTGGAGAGTGGTGGAGGGGAAAGACTGATTAGGAGATGCTACCATCGTCCAGGCCATTGATACTGTGGTCTGAGCCACCGTGGTGGTGGAGATGGACAGAATTGGGGAGGTAGAGTTAATATGGGACTTGGGATGAGAGAGTCAGGTGGGAGAGGCATGGTGTTTGACCCTCAGGTTCTGTATTGGACTGTGTGGAGGGGAGCCATTCGCTGAGTTGGGGAATCAGCAGTGGGGGGCGGGAGCAGATGGTGGGTCAGGGTTTAGCTGCCTAAGCTTTGAGGTGCCCGTGTGGAGAGAGTTGGTAGATAGTTGAATATACATGGCCGAAGCTCAGGGAAGAGTCTGCACTTGAAGGGGGGGTGGGGCGTCATCAGCACAGGGGTGAAAGTCATGGCCATGGGAGGGAAATGTGGTGAGCCACAGCCTGGGCTCTGGGCTTTGCTGCTATGGTGGAGGAGACGTTTCATGCTCTGCAAGGATTTCACCTATTCTGTGCTATAAACTCTTGTTTGTTCCTGGAGACAGACGTGTGTGTGTATGTGTGTGAGTGAGTGTATGTAAGCGTGGATGATGTATGTTTGAGAATGTAATGGTCGGTGTGTGACAGTGTGTATTTGAGAATGTGATGGTATGTGATAGGGTCTGAGTGTGTGTGAATGTGTGGGTATTTGAGATTGTGTATGTTTAAGAGTGTGTGACAGTGTGATAGTGTGTGTGTGTGTGTGTGTGTTTGGAGTCTGTGTTTGAGAATGTGTGAGAGTGTGTGTATATTTGTGTGTGTTTGACAGTATGTGAGAATGTGTGTTTATGTGTATTTGAGAGTGACAGTATGTGTGAGAGATAGAGTGAGAGTGTGTGTGTGTGTGTGTGCATGCACATGTACTCTTGTGAGCTGGCACATCTTGGAGACTAAGAGTGACACAGATGACTTCAGGAAGGACTTGCAGAAATGACCTTTACCTTTTATCATATTATGCTGTTCCCCTCTTATAAACACTGCAGTGGCTTTAATGTGTTCTTAGAATTAAGATAAAACCTCCCAATGTGGTATATAAGACCTTGCAAGTTATCCCAACTCACCTCTCCAGCCTGGTTTCCCTCTATACTTACCTGCCATCTCAGCTTAAGACACATCACCCTTTCTTCAGTCCTTCATTCCTTGCACTACTCCTCTCACCACAGGACCTTTGCACATGCTGCTTTCTCAACCTGGGATAATCTTCCCCTCTCGCTTCATCTGGTAAACTCCTACCTATCCTTCCCTAACTTCTGAGCATATGCTCCCAACACACCATCTGCATCTCCTTCATAGAATCTATCGCATGTATTAGTTTACATTTATTTGTGTAATGATTTGATCCATATGGCTCATCTACTATCCTGAAACTCCACGAGGGCAGGAACCACGTTTATTTAACTCCCTAGTTATTCTCAGTGTTTTGCACCATGCCTGGTGCACAGTGGCCATTCGGTAAACATAGGTTAAATGAAAGAGAAACTGTAGAAACGCCCAGACTGGGCTAGCAGGAACTCAGTCTGGGTTCCTGATACCCTCATCCAACCCAGGGTGTTGTTAAGAAGCAGATCTCTAGGACGGATTCCTTAGGGCAAGTCACATCCCTGAGGATGGAGGAAGCGGCTTCCCGGAGGCGGGAGCCAGTCCCACAGTGCGTTGTTCCTGAAGGAGGCAGATGCTGGAACAGGAAACGAGGGCCAGGGCTAGACCATCGGTGGCTGTACTTCTGTCCCTCCGTCCACCAGTAAGGGAGCCGGTGGGCTTTCTCCACACTCCTTCCGGTCTGCGCAGACCTCCCTTACTCAAAAGTCTGTGATCAGGTCAGCCAGGTTGGGCTTTTGATAAGCTAAATGGAAAAAAGTTAGAAAATCGTTTCTGCCTTCAATTCTATTTTCATGGCCCTAGTCTGCTTTAAAGAAGTTCAGAAAGCACAGGTTTGAGATTCAGTTCACTGACATCTTTGTTCAGGTTGTGCCCGCCCTCTCCTTCTCTGGGGCAATGAGCTTCTTGGGAGGTAAGGAAGAGGCGACGTTAACGGAGAGGGGCTGATAAAACACATGAATCACACATTTGCAAAATATTGTTCCCGGTACCTGGTGTGGCCTAAAATGTCTCCTTCTCGGCTCTACCACTCCCCCATCCCACTTGCCGGGAAGAGGCTTCTGCCAAAGGAAAAAGTCAGCTTTCAAGGTCATCAGTGCTCCCCAAGGCAGGCTGGGAACATCCTCCCTGCCACGGGCCAGAGGCCTCTGTCAGCCTGCAACTTTGGGAACGGTGCTAGGATGGCGCACCTGTGTCCCCCTGCCAGCAAGCTGGCTTCTGGGTGGTTGAGAGATGTCTGGAGGGGAAGAAGCTCTGAGGCATCCCAACGGGGGCGATTCTCAGCCTGTGCCAGAAATGCTGGTTGGCTGCAGCCCCCGTTACCTCCCTGTCCTTCCACCTGCTCCTCCCTGGGTTCTAATCTGGGCTCTGTCATTTGCAAGTGGCTTTGAGCAATTTCCTTAATGCTCTGAGTCCGGGCTTCCTCAGCTGTCAAATGAGAATGACAACGTCGTGGGGTCCCATCTCACGTGGACACAGCGCTCCCAGATTCAGCATTCAGCATAACCACTTATGACATCTGGCCAGATCATGCAGTTCCCCTTGGAGAGGGTATTTCTCAGGGCAAGACTGAAAACAGAGAGGGGAGCCGGTTCTCTCAGAGTGGGTGAGCTCCTCTGCCTTCTTGGCTTAATACAGTCGTTCACTGGACAAATATTTACTGAGCTCCTACTGCTCTGAGTGATAGGGATACAGGGGTGAATTAAACAGACAAAAGTCCCTGCATTAACAGAGCTCACATTCTAATGAGAACTAATTTTCATGCTTAAAGGCCCAATTCGTATTTATCAAACAACATGGTACCAGATGCACACCAACCTTTTCATCTGATGCCCAGCCCAAGAAATGGAGGACAGTTCCAATGCTGGAGGGGAAACGCTCTGCGAGGGACACTACATCTGAAGGACTCAAGGAATGGTCAAGACTCATTTTGACTACAGGTGGTCTTCACCTTCTGTACCAAATTTAGAGCCACCCTCAGCCTGGCCATAAGTTAAGATGCCACCATCTCTGCATGAGTGCATGAGAATCCAGTGAAAGGGTGTATGCACTGGGTAGGCAACCAAGAAGGAAGGTGTGTGCAGTCCAGAGATGTTCAGCCACAGCCAAGGGTAGCACTTTGAGTTTTATTGATGACCCCTTCCCAGAAGCTGCTCGGCCAATCCCTGGAAAAGCATTCATCCCCCAAGGCAGATGGCCACACCTGTGGTCTGGGGAGCAGGTGTAGTAGGACGCAAAGGTCAGCTGCAATCCACACCTGCGTCCTCATCATGGTTGCAGTTGTGTGAGCCCCAGGAATTCTTGTTGCAGACCCACAGGCTTATCTCTGACCCCGTGCATGCCACGTCATCCAGCCAGATCTGCCCCGTTCCTTGATATGAGGAAAGCAAGAAGGGAAAGGATTAGAGTCCCAGCAAAGCAGTCGCGTGGCCCATGGGACCTTCCATTCCTCCACATCCGTTCCGCCCAAGACTCGGCCTCCATTCTGCTCCCAACCCTTGGGCAAAAATCTCGTCCGAATACTTAATACTGAATCCATGTGCTATTTATTGGACATCTCCTCCTAGGTCTCTCCCAGTGCTCAGTTACTTCCCTTCCAATTCACTGTTGGTGACCCACTTACCACCTCCTAGTCTCTCAAGGGCCATTCCCGAGGAATAACCCAGCATGCGGCAGAAGACAGTGGCATCGGACGTGTCCCAGTTGTCATCGCAAATGGTCCCCCAGACGCCGTTATAGTAAACTTCAGCCCGGCCTCGAGATGAACTACCTACGATCCTGACGGTTTCTAAGGAATTCCCTGGGTGAGGAAATGCACACGGGAGAGGTGAGGGAGCTTTGTGCAAATACAGGCTCTGCCTTTTCACTTTGAAAGTTCTCTAGTTATGGAAACGGAGCCTGGGCTGATTCCCCTCTGCTGTTCTCAGAGCCTGGAAGTCCCTGGTGACTGCACCTGCCCAAGCTGGCAATCAGGCTCTGAGCACCTGCCGTCAGAGCATCTGTCTCTGCACTGGGTCTGTGATTCCAGCATGGTGCATCCTGCTGCAGGTTGTGGAGAGAAGAAGGAATAGGTGAGGGGGTGGGGTAGGAAAGAAGGGAGGGAGGGAAAGAGGGAGGGAATGAGGGAGGAAAGAGAAGAAGGAAGGGAGGAAGAAAAAAAGAGGGAAGAAGGGATGGAGGATAACTACCTCACTGTGGCCACATGCCTTGGAAAGTGTTAGCTTTCCCCAAAATGGGGAATTTTTTGAGAACCAGGTCTCCTGCTTCCACTACACACATGGGTTTCAAGCACAGAATTGACTCTAAAGCACAAATTAAAGACGTTAGAAATAGTACATACCTTTTTGACCTTTTTCTCCCTTTTCCCCTTGCTGCCCAGATGATCCTGTCAGGAGGAGAAAAACAACACAGTTTGAAGACGACCAAGCCAGGGCCCCTCTGCCGGCCGCGGGGAGGAGGATGGAGGGTGGGGAGGGGAACAGGCTCCCTCCTCTAGCTCTGCCAGGTGCTCTGGCCTTGTGGGGACTGGATCTGCCTTAGAGGGAATAGACCTGCACTATAGCAGGACGGATTGAAGTTAGATCAGGGAGGGGCGTTTGGAAGATAAGAGATGTGGTGTGGGATAGAAGCACTTCCTTCATGGAAAGGGCCATAGAGACTGTTGGGGACACGTCGGGCACGGTGCCAGGACATGTTTGCATGTCTCCTCTCAGCAGGCCCTGCTGCATGCCCCAGGCCCAGGACAATGCCCCACACCTAACTTTATCAACTGAATAGGTGCACCTCTAGCTTCTGGGTTCTGATATCCCTGTACCCCTTAGAACAAGAGACCCACAAACCAGAAACAGAGGCCTTACCTTTCTCTCCTGCATTTCCCTTTTGGCCAATGGGTCCAGGGGCGCCCTTGGGGCCTCCTTGCCCCGGGCTTCCCTTTTCTCCCTTCCCACCAGTCAGGCCTGGAGAGGAGAGAGAGAGAGAGAGAGAGGGGGAGATGGAAAGATCACCCAGGTCAGTGCCCTGCTCTCTCAAGGAGGGCCCAGGGTCTTGGGGCTTCAGGAACGAGCTGCCCTTAACCAACAAGTGTTCCCCCAAGGACAGGCTCTTTGAATGATTCTCCCAGAGATGCTGCTTTGACCTCTGACCCCCGTGTAAATGCTGTCTGGGAACAGACAGGTGGAGACAGTGGACAAGACTCCAGAGGCCGTTGGTCCATCGTTGGGTGGGACTTCTAGACATCCTGGGAGAATGTGCTAGAATGTCTCTAACTCTCGATTTCTCCTTTAGTAAATTAAGAAAGTCATAGACTATCTAGCTCACGAGAAAGGAAAATTGCTCAAGAAGTTTGTCCAAGAAGTTCGGTGTCGGTGCTCCTTAGGGTGGGGCCGTGGAGATGACTGGAAACGATGCAGCAGAAAGCGCGAGTGCAGCAACCAGTGACATACCAGTGCTCCATCCACGAGGCTGTGGTGATAGCCTCGTGAGAAGCAGCAGGAGGAGGAAAGCAGAGATGCACTGGCCAAAGGCAGGAGGGAAATGACCAAAGCAGATCTGAGGGAGCAGATGGAGACTTGCAGCCAATGGGACTGGAGGGGAGGCTGCGCGGCCCGAAGCCACACCTGGCCACCCAGCGCACCTACGATGGACTTTTTTCTTACCCTTCACCATCCTCAGCCCCTGCCCTGCCCCCTATACCTCTTGGAGGCCTGAGCTCATGTCGTTCCTCGGGTTTTCCAGGGGAAGAACCTTAGTCCTGAGCGACAAGCCCAGAGCCTTGCCCTCTTTCTGGACCCTGGCAGCTTTGCAGAGGAGGTCACTGCACATTCAAAGTCAACAAGCGATGCCCGCCAAGACCGCAGGTTTCCCCAGCCATCAGTCTAAGAAATTAAAATGAAGCCGGTCTGTTACCTGGAACTCCTGATTCTCCTTTTGTTCCTTTCTGTCCTTGAAGTCCTAAGATCAAAACAAGAAAAAAAAAGGGAGGGGGGGTAGGAGAAGATAATAAAACTTAGATATTAGACACTTTTAATCTTAGACAACCTCTACCTTTTGTCTGATTAATGCAGATGGAAAGATACATTGGCTCTCCACGGCTATTGAAAAGCTCCTCAGCAAAGAACAAAAGGAGACAGGCTGCAGATAAATGGGGTCCAGTGAATTGGGGTGAAAGAAATGTGCTGGGTTAAAGGCTAGGTCAGACAGACCCCAGACTCACCGACAGGGCTTCCCTGTGCAGTAATGACCTGACTTGGCCTCTAAATCCAAGCCTATTCCCTGCAGTTGCTTTTTTTATTTGGAGAGAATTGAGAGATATTTTGAAAATAAAGTTATCCTGATTTTCAAAAGACTATGGAGGGCACTCAGTGGCCACCGGGAGGTTTGGGGGCTTCACCCACAGTAGATACTCCATAAACATTGCTGGTTTATTTCATTGTGGTCCCCAGTATGGCTAAAGATTCATGTGGCTAAAAGGTTTCATGCCCAGAAAAAGAAGTAGTCACTACAATCAGTGGTGGTTGTCCTATTTGTGGTTGTGATATGAAAGTTCCTCCCTCCCTCCCTCCCTCCCTCCCTCCCTCCCTTCCTTCCTTCCTCCCTTCCTCCCTCCTTCCCTCCCATCTTTCCATTCAGTAAGCTTTCCTGGAAAACTCGGTCTTCCCAGAAACGTGCTGGACCACTGTGGGATAATCATTTGTTGGTTTAGCAGCATTGTGCTCTCTCGATTTCAAGCGCCAATATTGATTTTATCTCAGAGAAATGGGATTCCCAAGACAGTTACACAAACTCGCTACATGCAAGCTCATTACTGACTATTAAGGGATGGTTCCTGGAGCATCACGGTAGGAAGGCCGGCGGCCACCTCTGCGTGGCTGTGCCCACTGTCCTGCCCTCTTCTGGTTTCCCTGCCATGACACAGGCTCAACTCAAACCAAAGATCTGCCCTTCCACGATCCACCAGACCCCACACAAGTCGAGTGGACTCACTGTAGACTGCCTGGGGGAAGTTCCCACCTGGCCAGCCCCTGCTTCCCACTTCAGTTAAATTCCTGGATTCCACCAGCACCTACTTTGTGCTGTCAACAGAAGTCAAGGGGAGGGACCCCTTCTTAGAATAATGACCAAGGGGAGCCCCGGCTCCCGGTGGTTTTCGGATGACCCATCGAGGCCTGAGGCTGCCTGGGGTGGGAGGTAGAGGGCTGAGGAGCTGGGAGATGTTGCCATAGGCCGGGGTAACAGGAGAAGGGAAAGCACTGAGAGGGCCACTAGTGCAGACCCTCATGTTGGGGAGGGGGCCTGAGGCTCAGGTTTTTCTCAGAGGTCAGCCTATGGCAGACATGCTCCACCTCAGCCCGTCTGCGCACATGCTGGTCCCTCTGCTGAGAATGTCTCCCCCCTTGGGTCCACCCGGAGAGCCCAGATAAGCCTTTAATACCCTGCTAAGGCAGTGCTGGCTAAGATGTTGGCCTCCCCGATGGATGGTCTGCTGTCCCCCAGGCAAAGTGGTTGCAGAGTCAGCCAGCCTGGGCTCGAGCACCCCTCTGCCTTTTGCTGGCTTGGTGGCCTGGAGCAAGCTACCCTGCTCTGTGGGCCTCGGTTTCCTGCCCTGTGTGTCTCCTCGAGGGCAGCTGGGAGGCTGAAAGGAAGTCCTGTGTGCCCAGCGCTGAGTCCATGTCTGACTCCAGGAATGGTGCCACGAGGCCGCTGTGACCCTGTACAGATGCATCTGTCCTCGCCTGTCATGTGCCTGTCTCCTCTCCAGGCTGGGGGTGGGGGTGCGCCTAGAGCCTCGTGGCCAGCACAGGGCACGCTGCCCAGCAGGCACCCTGTAAAGGTTTGCTATGGAGTGAACTTCGCCAAGGTCGCATGGCAGAGAAGGCCGAGGTTCACTCTCTCTGCTGTCCTGCATCTGAATTGCATATTTCATTATTAGGTGGGGGCAGAAAACCACCTGCAGAAATATGCAAATAGGAACGTCTTTGTCTGCATCCTGGAGGATGCTACCTCAACAGCTTGGCCCAGCAAGGTTGAGGGCCTCAGGACACTAATCTGCCCTTACACTCCCCAACCACCCAAAAGAGCCATCCTCCAAAGCATGGAACAAACGAATGATGTCTACGAGACAGGGATCCCAAGGAAGCCTCAGCTCACAGGCTCAGAGACGGGGGCCCTTCTGGCCTCGTTTCACACCAGCTTTCTCTCCCCAGCCCTTCATCTCCTGGGGACTCAGCCAGGCACAGTGCCAGGGGCTTTACATCTACAGTCACACTGGGTCTCACAGCTGCCCTGCAAAGTGGTGACATTTCCTCAGTGGACCAGGTGATTTTCTCAAGGTCACACAGGGTCTGGATGGCAAAGTTGGGTTGGGGCCAGGTCAGCCTCCCGCTGTGCCCTGTAGCCTCCCTGGTCCTGCCAGCATGCCAGGCTCCTTCCTTCTCAGAGTTTCACCTGGGCTGTCTGCCCACTTCCAGAGACACCCCTGGCTCCCCTTTGTCCATGCCTCTCCCCAAAAGAGCAGTCAAACATGAGCGAGCTGCTGGAGGATTGTTAAAAATCATCTTGCTAGGTGCCTCCCAGAGTCTCTGACTGAGCAGGTCTGGGGTGGGGATCTGAGACTGTGCATCCTACTGAATTCCCAGGCGCTGCTGGGCCTGCTGGTCCAGGGGCCACGCTTTGAGGACTGCTGCCCTCAGTAAATCTCCCGCATCTTTCAGGGGCGGGGCAAGCTCACCACCGCCTCCCCTGACCCATCTTCTCTGTCTCAGCAGGAAGTCACAGCCTCTCTCACTCCTGAGCTCTCCCAGAACCTCCACTCCTATGACAGAGGCTGGCACTCGAGGAAATGACCCTTGATTTTTTTTTTTTAGATACTGGGGATTGAACCCGGGACCTCATATGTGGGAAACCAGTGCTCAACCACTGAGCCACATTTGCTTCCCTATGTTGGTTTTTATGTTTGTTTGCATGTTTGTTTTTGTTTTTAGGAGGCTCAGGGAACTGAACCCAGGACCTCCCATGTGGGAGGCGGGCACTCAACCACTTGAGCCACATCTGCTCCCCCAATATGTTTTGTTTTGTTTTTAAATTTATTTATTTATTTATTTATCCCCCCCCCTTGCTGCTTGTGCTTGCTGTGTCCATTTGCTGTGTGTCTTCTCCGTGTCTGTTTATCTTCCCCTTGCTGTGAGGTCCTGCTGCATCAGCCCCTCCCTCACAAGGAGGCCCCGGGAAGCGAACCCGGGGCCTCACACATGGTAAACGGGGGCTCTATCGGTTGAGCCACACCCGCTTCCTGTTGTGAGGGCTTGCTGCATCAGCCCACTAGG
>JAQZBX010087510.1:0-12842 GCA_029593785.1 Cabassous unicinctus
GAGGAGATTAAGGATATTAAGAAGACATTGGGAGAACATACTGAAGAAATTGTAAACATACATAAAAAGATAATGGATATGATGGTGATCAATGGCACAATCCAAGAAATCAAAAAGATGCTGGATTCACATAACAGCAGATTTGAACAGGCAGAAGAAAGAATTAGTGATGTGGAAGACAATACATCTGAAATCAAACAGATAGTAGAACAGATAGATAAAAAGATAGAAAAAACCCAGCAGGGACTCAGGGATTTAACCGACAACACAAAACGCACAAACATACACATTATAGGCTCCCAGAAGGAGAAGAGAAGGAAAAAGGAACAGAAGGAGTGTTGAAGGAAATAATGGCTGGAAATTTCTAAACCCTATTGAGAGAGATGGATGTAGAAGTCCAGGAAGCACAGCGCACCCCAAACAGTATAAATCCCAACAGGCCAACTCCAGAACATATACTTGTCAAAATGTCCAATGTTCAAGACAAAGAGAAAATACTCAAGGCAGCAAGAGAAAAGAGAACTATCACATACAAGGGAAGCACAATAAGATTAAGTGCTGATTTCTCATCTGAAACCATGGAGGCAAGAAGACGGTGGTATGACATAGTCAAAGTACTAAAAGAAAAAAACTTCCAGCCACGAATTCTCTATCCTGCAAAACTGGCATTCAAAAATGATGGAGAGTGCAAAATATTCACAGATAAACAGAAATTAAGAGAGTATGCCAATAAGAAGCCTGCTGTTGGAGAAGATACTGAGAGTCAGAGCATAAAGGGTTAAGCATTTAAAAAGCATGCTTGCTGGCAGAGAAACATTAGTAAATGTCTCCTAGAACACTGCATACTGCAGATATCAGTAGGAGGAGGCAAAGCGGAATGAACCCACCACACAGATGTTATTGTCTGAATTCCCCAGAAAGATTGTCTGGGAACTCACAAACAGGTAGTGCTCTCATGCACCAAGCTGAGAAACTAGTGAAGACCAAGGCCTTTAGGGCAAGAAACAATGCTCATACTTATGTTTCTTGGTAGACTGCCAGAGAAGTAAGTGTTCTTGCTGAAGTAAGAACACAACAGACTGTGGGCAAGGTTAGGCTATTCTAAGAATAATATGCACTGTTGTAAGCTGAATAAAAGAGAGGGTCACAGTAACCTCAGGGCTGTTTTGCCTCAGTGAGCTGCAGCCCTCTGCTTCATATGCATCAACTTGTCTGAATGTTCCTTTGAGCCTCACACTGACAACAACACCTGCACTTCAAGAAATACTAAAGGAATTTCTACAAGTTGAAAAGAAAAAAACAAGGGAGAGAGAGTTGGAGGAGAGTGTAAAAACAACTAAAAAGACAAAAAGAGAAATAAAACAACATATGACATATATTAACCCAAAGATAATATGGCTGAAATAAGAAATTCTTTGCAAGTAATAACACTGAATGTTAATGGATTAAATTCACCACTCAAGAGACTGGCAGAATGGATAAGGAAATATGATCCATCTATCTGCTGTCTACAAGAAACCCACCTTCGACCCAGGGATTCAAGGAGGCTGAAAGTGAATGGCTAGAAAACAATTTTACAAGCAAACAATACCAAAAAAGGGCAGGAGTAGCTATCCTAATATCAGACAAAATAGACTTTAAATGCAAAACTATTGTAAGAGAAAAATATGGACACTATATATTAATAAAAGGGGTAAACTCTCAAGAAGGGAGAACAATCATAAACATTTATGCACCAATCAGGATGCCTCAAAATACATGAGGGAAACTCTGGGAAAACTAAGAGGAGAAATAAATGCCTCTACTATTATAGTGAGGGACTTTAATACACCATTATCACCATTAGACAGAACATCTAGACAGAGAATCAATAAAGAAACAAAGGCTCTGAACAATACAATAGAGGACCTAGACCTAACAGACATATACAGTACACTACACCCAAATACAGCAGAATTTACATTCTTCTTGAGTGCACATGGATAGACCACATGCTATGCCACAGAACAACTCTCAATGAGTTCAGAATATTGAGATTATACAAAGTAATTTCTCTGACCACAATGAATGAAATTGGAAATCACTAAGGGCCAGAGAAACAGATTAGGCACAAAGATAAGGAAGTTAAACAACACACTCTTAGACAAAGAGTGAGTCAAGGAGGAAATCTCAAAAGAAATCAGTAAGTACCTTGAGTTGGATTCAAATAAGTCCTCCCTGAACATGGTCCATCAGTCTCTTCTATTCAAACCTATATGTGATCCTGGAGTTTGTAGGTGTACTTCCAGAGACTGGAGCCACTGGCCTGCCTATGTGCCAGCTGTGTCTGGAATCTCGGTGGAGCTGCAACTCCTGCTCTACAACTCAATGGACTCACCTAAGTCACCTGGTGAGGAGACAATGATAGACAACGGCCATCCCAGGGAATGGAGAGTCCTGCAGCTGCAGGCAGGATAATCCCATCCATCATATCCATGGGATTTGGGCCCCCTTTCACTGGGAGGTGGAGTGGACATCACCATCACAAACTCCTCAGGATTGGGGGAAGAGCTATGGCCTAGAGTGAACTTAATGGTATTCTGTTGTAGACATATTGTGATTCAAGCAATGGAAGAAATTACAAGAGTGAGGTGGAGCCAGTCACCACTGGATGCTTTCGGGGAAGGGAATGGAAAACCAGTTGTAATACAGGGGCTTTTTCAGGACAAGGGAATTATCCTGAGTGACATTACAACAACAGATAAAGGCCATTTTACATCAGCATATACCATGCAGAACTGTGTGGGAGAGAGTGTGGTCTATAACGTGAACTATGGTCCATGCTTAGAGGCAAAGCCCCAGGATGTATATATCCATTGCAAGTCATGTGCCACACTAATGGAAGATGTTTATGTGGGATGTTATGGGAGGTGTGGGAGGTGGGGAACATGGGAATCCCTGTAATTTTTGTATGACATTTATGTAATCTAAGCATCTTTAAAAAATAAAAGTACCACACAAAAACAAATTATTAACAATAGCAGAGTATATGTGAACATTGTACTTTTCCATGAATTATCTGTAATCCTGTAATACTTCTAATGTAAAAATAATAATATTTCAAAATGTTATACTGACAGAAAAAATAAACTGCTTTAAAAAAAAATAAAACAAAACAAAACAACAACAACAAAAACTACAGTGCTACAGTGCTCAAAACTGCATGGTATTGGCACAAGGATAGACATACTGACCAGTGGAACCATATTGAGAGTTGTGATATAGATCCTTGCATATACAGTCATCTGATATTCGACAAGATCACCAAGCCCACTCAGTTGGGAGAGAATGGCCTCTTTAAAAAGTGGTGCTTGGAGAACTGGATATCCATATCCAAAAGAATGAGAGGGGAATACCATCTCACACCTTATACAAAAATCAACTCAAGATGGATCAAAGATCTAAGTATAAGAGTTAAAACCATAAAGACCTTGGAAGATAATGTAGGGAAGCATCTACAGGACCTTGTAATAGGAAATGGTTTCATGAACTTCACACCCAAAACACGAGCAGCGAAAGAAAAAATAAATGGGATCTCCTCAAAATTAAAAGCTTATGCACCTCAAAGGATGTTATTAAGAAAATAAAAAGGCAGACTACACAATGGGAGAAAATATTTGGCAACCAAAAATCTGATAGGAGCCTAACATCCTGCACATATAAAGAAATCCTTCAACTTGAATATAAAAAGAGAAACAATCCGTTTAAAAAATGGTCAAGTAGCAGCTGAAGGCAGGATAATCCCATCCACTGCATCCATGGGATATAAGCCCACTCTCACTGAGAGATGGAGTGGACATCACCATTCGAGTCCCCTCAGGGTTGGGGGAAGAGCTATGGGCTAGAGTGGACTCAATGGTATTTTGTTGTGGACATATTGGGATTCAAGCAATGGAAAAAAATTATAACAGTGAGGTGAAGCCAGTGGCCACTAGACACTTTCGGGGCAAGGAGGGGAATGGCAGTTGTAATACAGGGGCTTTTTCAGGACTTGGGGGTTGTCCTGAGTGACGTTGTGGTGACAGATATAGGCCATTTTAGAGCAGCACATACCATGCAGAACTGTGTGGGAGAGAGTGTGGCCTATGATGTGAACTGTGGTCTATGCTTAGTGGCAAAGCCCCAGGAGGTGTATATCCATTGCAGGTGATGTGCCACACAAATAAAAGAGGTTTACATGAGATGTTATGGGAGGTATGGGAGGTGGAGATCATAGGAATCCCTGTAATTTTTGTGTAACATATATGTAATCTAAACATCTTTTAAAATATATATGAAAAAAAAAAGGTCAAGTGACCTTAAAAGACACTTCTCCAAGGAAGAAATATAAATGGCTAAAAAGCACATGAAAAAATGCTCAACATCGCTAGCTACTAGGGAAATGCAAATCAAAACTACAATGAGATACCATCTTACACCCATCAGAATGGCAGCTACTAAAAAAAGAGCAGATTATAAGTGTTGAAGAGGATGTGGAGGAATAGGAAGCCTCATTCACTGCTGGTGGGATTGTGGAATGGTCCAGCCACTGTGAAGGACAGTTTGGGGGTTCCTCAGAAAAATAACAATAGATCTTCCGTATGATCCAGTAATTCCACTGATGGGTATATACCCAGAAAAATTGAAAGCACAGACATGAGCAGATATATGCACACCAATGTTCATAGCGGCATTGTTCACTATTGCCAAAAGTTGGAATCAGCCCCAGTGCCTATCAACAGATGAATGGATAAACAAAATGTGGTACATACATACAATGGAATATTCCTCAGATGTAAGAAGGAATAAAGTACTAGCACACGGAATAACATGGTGAATCTTGAAGACCTTATGTTGAGTGAAGCAAGCCAGGCATTGAAGAATTAACAGTATATGACTTCGCTGATTTGAATTGAGAAAAGTGAGCAGTCTCTGAGAACTATTGTCTGAAACATAGGTTAACAAGAAAGAGTAAGGAAAGAGAAAGTTGTGAGCCATCACCCATACAGACATAATCTATGATAAAGTGATAGAGTATAGTTGCATATTGCAGGATAGGACAGGTGGGTAATGATATTACTGGGTTTTGTGGTGCACGGTTGACAGTTGGGTAGATTAGAAAGGGCAGATTAGAATACCCAGGATACTGGAGGAAGAGATGGGAGAGAGACCAGGTGAACAAGGGATTTGTGGGTATGAGGTTGAAAGTGCAGGAGTGGGAATGCTCTTATGACAATATGACAAGGTAGTGTCACTGGTTTAGGGTGTAGGTTTGGGGGGCAATTCAGGACATGGCACATCTGGAGTAGGCTTCTGGGGAATGTGTGTCATCCTGTCATAATGTGTTGTGTCGGGGAGTGGAGACCCACACACTGATTGGGAAGGGGATGGACCCCTATCTTTGGGAGGACCAATTCACCCAGAAACAGACAGGTTGGTTTCTCTTAGGAGCAAGGGTAGATAATAATGGGGGAGGACCATCAGCATGTCAAGACCTCTTGGGTCACGGTAGGTAGACAATTACTCAATAAATGAGGAAATCTGAATTCCCAGCCTGGAGAGCTCTGCTACATTCCCCAAGGGAGCAGCAATAGTCCCCTGAGTACAGAGGCCGTGTCTGGCAAAAGAGGATGACCCACTGATGGGTTCTTTTTATTGAGAACTAGCCTTATGAGTATTTGCTCTTCTAATTGAAACTTAGCCTACTGTTATGGGGTGCCTAAGGGTTGCCATCTGAGAGCCTCCTTCTTGCCAAATGTGGCCTCTCTCTAAGCCAAACTCAGCATATGAATGCATTACCCTCCCCCCAACGTGGGACATCACTCCCGGGGATGAACCTCCATGGCAACGAGGGATTAATACCAAGTGCCAACGGGCAAGACGATTGGAAAAAGACCTTGAATAAAAGGGGGAAAAGGTAAAGAAAAATGAGTTCATGTGGCTAAGAAACTTCAAAGAGAGTTGGGAGGTCATCCCAGAGGTAATGCTTACACACAACCTCAGTAGGATCTCATAGAACACCAAAGTGGATATCACCCCACACTGAGGGACCCCTGAGGGCTCTGGAGACACCCAGGTCCTGTATAAGTGGGGATACTCCCAGAGATTGATGCCTAATTAGTGGGCTCTTCAGTGGAATCTGTGCTTCTGAGAGTGACAGAGTTGGACTCAAATAAGTCCTCCCTGCACATGGTCCATCAGTCCCTTCTATTCAAACCTATATGAGATGCTGGAGTTGTTAGGTGTATTTCCAGAGACAGAAGCCTCTGGCCTACCTATGTACCAGCTGTGCCTGGAATCTCGGTGGAGCTGCAACTCCTACCCTACAGCTCAATGGACTCATCCAAGTAACCTGGCGAGGAGACAACAATGGGCAACGGCCATCCCAGGGAATGGAGAGGGCCTGCAGCTGCAGGCAGGATAAACCCATCCACAGTATATACGGGGTATAAGCCCTCTCTCACTTGGAGGTTGAGTGGACATCACCATCCCAGTCCCCTCATGATTGGGGGAGGAGCTGTGGACTAGAGTGGACTTGGTGGTGTTCTGTTGTAGACATATTATGATTCAAGCAATGGAAGAAATTGTAACAGTGAGGTGGAGCCAGTGGCCACTGGACGTTTTTGGGGCAGTTGAAATACAGGGGCTTTTTTAGGACTTGGGGCTTGTCCTGAGTGGCGTTGCGGTGACGGATGTAGTCCCTTTTCCATCAGCATATACCATGCAGAACTGTGTGGGAGAGAGTGTGGTCTATGATGTGAACTGTGGTTCATGCTCGGTGGCAAGGCCCCAGGATGTGTAAATCCATTGTGGGTGTTGTGTCACATGGATGAAGGATGGTGGTGTGGGATGTTGTTGGAGGTGTGGGAGGTGGGGAACATGGGAATCCCTGTAATTTCTGAGTAATATTTAGGTAATCTTAGCACCTTTAAAAATACATATATATATATAAAATAACATTTAAATAAACAAATGCACATATATGCATATGTATTTATATATCATTTTACAAATATTTGTATGTATTGTGAATAATTTGATTTTTACCCACAATAAAAAATATATGAATATTGTCAACCAATGAGTCAAGACAGGGGGGTGTCATGTGCCTCAGGGGGATGGGGAGGAAGGAACAGAAAAGATTAAACAGGGGGTATTTAGTGGTCATGGGAAATGTTTTTCATTACCTTACAGTAATGGACACAGGACATGGTAAATATCATCAAAAATTATTAAACTGTACCATCTAAATTGTAAACTATACTGTAAACCATTGTCAGTGTTTGGTAGCTATGCTTCACTATCTGTACAACAGTTATAAGAGTGCTACCACATACATAAAAGAGGTTTTAATATGGGGTGAGGAAAGGGGAAGGAGGTTGGGTATATGGGAGTTTCTAGTATTCTGTGTGTAACTTTGCTGTGACCTAAAACTTGTTTGAAAATCAAATGAAAATTCGGGAGACACAGGGGAGTGAGAGGGGGCAGGTGCCACAGTACAGAATGGACACCTGATAATGCAGTGATAAAAGGAAAAATGCTAAAAAGAATTTTTAAAACATTTTTTCTGCTTTTCCCCCATTTTTTGAATATCTGAATTCTTTAATTTTATTTTATTTCTAGTGTTTTTTTAAGTTTCCATGTATTTTATCTCTTATATTTAAACTTATCATTACTATTTCATTTTCCCATTAATTGTATCTCGCTATTTATTATATGGGCTTCATCTTCAAGGAAGGTTTGGATCACAGAAGGGTTAGAGTGGGCAGGAGAGGATCATTGGTGGGGGATGTCTGGGATGGGGGTTTCATGGGAGGAAGTTCACCTGAATATACATGAAAGATATATAAAATTGTTCAAATGATCAAGGGGTGGGTCATGGTCACAGTGGGTAGACAGTCACTCAATAAATGAAGGAATACTGAATTCCCAGCCTGGATAGCTCTGCCACATTCTGCAAGGGAGCAGAAACAGTCCCCCGAGTGCAGGGGCAGTGTCTGGCAAAGGAGGAGAGTCCACTGATGGGTTCTTTTTATTGATGACTAGACTTATGAGTCTTTGCTCTTGTAATTGAAACTTAGTCTACTGTTATGGGGTGCATAAGAGTTGCCACCTGAGAGCCTCCTTGTTGCTCAAATGTGGCCTCTCTCTAAGCCAAACTCAGCATATGAATGCTTTACCTTCCCCCCCAGCATGGGACATGACTTCGGGGATGAGCCTCCCTGGCAATGAGGGATTAATACCACGTGCCAACTGGCAATACGACTGGAAAAAGGCCATGAATAAAAGGGGGAAAAGGTAAAGACAAATGAGTTCATGTGGCTAAGAGACTTCAAGGAGAGTCGGGAGGTCATCCCAGAGGTAACGCTTACGCACACCTCAGTAGGAACTCATAGAACACCAAAGTGGATATCATCTCACACAGAGGGACTCCTGAGGGCTCTGCAGACACCCAGGTCCTATATAAGGGGGATAGCTCTGGAGATTGATGCCTTATCAGTGGGCTCTACTTTGGAATCTGTGCTCCTGAGGGTGACAGAGTTGTACTCAAATAAGTCCTCCCTGCACATGGTCCATCAGTCCCTTCTGTTCAAACCTATATGTGATGCTAGAGTTTGTAGGTGTAATTCCAGGGACTGGAGCCTCTGGCCTGCCCATGTGCCAGCTGTGCCTGGAATCTCGGTGGAGCTGCAACTCCTAGTCTGCAGCTCAATGGACTCACCCAAGTCACCTGGTGAGGAGACGATGATGGACAACGGCCATCCCACGGAATGGAGAGAGCCTGCAGCCACAGGCAGGATAATCCCAACCTCTGTATTCATGGGATATAAACCCCCTCTCACTTGGAGGTGGAGGGGACATCACCATCCCAAACTCCTCAGGATTGGGGGAAGAGCTATGGACTAGAGTGGACTTAATGGTATTCTGTTGTAGACATAATGTGATTCAAGCAATGGAAGAAATTACAAAGGTGAGGTGGAGCCAGTGGCCACTGGATGCTTTTGGGGCAGGGGAGGGAAAGGAGTTGTTATACAGGTGCTTTTTCAGGACTTGGGAATTTTCCTGAGTGACATTACAACGACAGTTATAGGCTGTTTTACATCAGCATATACCATGCAGAACTGTGTGGGAGAGAGTGTGGTCTACGATGTGAACTGTGGTCTATGCTTAGTGGCAAAGCCCCAGGATGTGTATATCCATAGCAGGTGATGTGCCACACTAGTGAAAGATGTTTATGTGAGATGTTATGGGAGGTATGGGAGGTGGAGATAATGGGAATCCCTGTAATTTTTTTGTAACATTTATGTTATCTAAGCATCTTTTAAAATATATATGAAAAAAAAACATTTATGTAAGCAAATGCACATATAAACATATATATCTATATATCATTTTACAAATATTGGTTTGTATTGTGAAAAATTTGATTTTTAACCACAATAAAAAAAAGCAACAAAACAAACAAACAAAAAAACTACAATGAGATACCATCTTACACCCATCAGAATGGCAGCTGTTAAAAAAACAGCTGACTATAAGTGTTGGAGAGGATGTGGAGGAATAGGAACTCTCATCCACTGCTGGTGGGATTGTGGAATGATCCAGCCACTGTGAAGGAAAGTTTGGCGGTTTCTCAGAAAAATAACAATAGATCTTCCGTATGATCCAGCGATTCGATTGCTGGGTATATACCCAGAAAAATTGAATGCAAAGACACAAACAGACATATGCACACCAATGTTCATAGCAGCATTGTTCACTATTCCCAAAAGTTGGAATCTGTCCCGGTGCCCATCAGGAGATGAATGGATAAACAAAATGTGGTACATACATACAATGGAATATTACTCAGATGTAAGAAGGAATAAAGTGCTATGACACGAAATAACATGGATGAATCTTGAAGACCTTATGTTGAGTGAAGCAAGCCAGGCATTGAAGGATGAAGAGTACATGATCTCACTGATTTGAATTGAGGAAAGTGATACAGTCTCTGAGAACCATTGTCTGAAAAATAGGTTAACAAGAGAGAGAAAGGGAAGAGAAAGTTGTGAGCCATCACCCATCCCCATATGGTAAAGTGATAGATTATAGTTGCATATTGAAGGATAGGATAGGCGGGTAGTGATATTACTGGGTTTGGTGGTGCAGGGTTGACAGGTGGGTAGACTAGGAAGTGTGGGTTAGAATACCCAGATTACTGGGCAGAGAGATGGGAGAGGGACCAGGTGAATATGGCATTTGTGGGTATGAGGTTGAAAGTATAGGAGTGGGAATGCTCTTATGGCAATATGACAAGGTAGTGTCACTGGTTTAGGGTGTAGGTTGGGGGGGTATTCAGGATGGGGTGCATCTGGAGTAGGCTTCTGGGGAGTGTGTGAGTGTTCATCCTGTCATAATGTGTTGTGTGGGAGAGTGGTGACCCACATGGTCTGTGGGAAGGAGAGGTACCCCCATCTTTGGGAGGACTGATTCACACAGGTGGGTATGTCTTCTGAGCAAGGGTGGATCCTAATAGGGGAGGACAATCAGCGTGTCAAGACCTTGTGTTGCATGTAATTATGACTCTTGTCATCCCATGAGTCAAGACAGGGGGGTGTCATGTGCCTCAGAGGGATGGGGAGGAAGGAACAGAAAAGATCAAACAGGGAGTATTTAGTGGTCAGGGGAAATGTTTTTCCTTACCTTACAGTGATGGACACAGGACATGGTAAATATCATAAAAAATTATTAAACTGTACCATCTAAATTGTAAACTATACTGTAAACCATTGGCAATGTTTAGTAGCTATATTTCACCATCTGTATAACATTTATAACAATGCTACCATCCACATACAAAAAAGTTTTAATATGGGGCAAGGAAAGGGGAAGGAGGTTGGGTATATGAGAGTCTCTCATATTTTGTGTGTGACTTTACTGTGACCTAAAACTTCTTTGAAAATTAAATGAAAATTTGGGAGACACTGGGGAGTGATTGGGGAAGGTGCCACAGTACAGACTGGACACACAATAATGCAGGGATAAAAGGAAAAATGTTTTAAAAATTAAAAGAAATGTTTTTTTTCCCCATTTTTTGAATATCCCAATTCTTTAATTTTATTTTATTTTTAGTGGTTTTTTTGTTTCCATGTGTTTTATCTCTTATATTTAAACTTATCATTATTATTTCATTTTCCTATTAATTGTATTTGGCTATTATATGGGCTTCATCTAAGGGAAGTTTTAGATCACAGAAGGGTTACAGTGGGGGCAGGAGAGGATCATTGGTGAGGGGTGTCTGGGATGGGGGTTTCATGGGAGGAAGTTCACCTGAATATACATGAAAGATATATAAAATTGTTCAAATGATCAAGGGGTGGGTCATGGTCACAGTGGGTGGAGAATCACTCAATAAATGAGAGAATACTGAATTCCCAACCTGGAGAGTTCTGCCACATTCTTCAAGGGAAGAGCAATAGTCCCCCAAGTGCACGGCAGTGACTGATGAAGGAGGATGATCCACTGATGGGCCCTTGGTATTGATGACTAGCCTTATGATTCTTTGCTCTTGTAATTGAAACTTAGCCTACTGTTATGGGGTGCCTAAGGGTTGCCATCTGAAAGCCTCCTTGTTCTTTAAATGTGGCCTCTCTCTATGCCAATCTCAGCATATCAATGCATTAACTTCTCCTAGCGTGGAACATGACTCCCGGGATTGAGCCTCCCTGATACCGAGGGATTGCTACCAAGTGCCAAGTGAAAATGCAACTGGAAAAAGACCTTGAATAAAGGGTGGAAAAGGTAAAGACAAATGAGTTTATAAGGCTAAGAGACTTCAAAATGAGTTGGGAGGTCATCCTAGAAGAGATGCTTATGCACATCTCAGTAGGATCTTATAGAACTCCAAAGTGGATATCACCCCAAATAGTGGGGCTCCTGAGGGCTCTTGAGATACCCAGGTCCTATGTCAGGGAGGATAGCTCTGGAGTTTGGTGCCTTGCCAGTAGGCCCTACTTTGGAATTTGTGCTCCTGAGAGTGACAGAGTTGGATGCAATTATGTTTTCCCTGCACATGGCTCATCTGTCCCTTCTATTCAAACTTATACCTGGTTCTGGAGTTTGTAGGTGTACATCCAGAGACTTGAGTCTTTGGGCTCTCCATGTGTCAGCTGGGCCTGGAACCTCGGTGGAGCACCAACTCCTACTCTACAGCTCATTGGACACATCCAGGACAACTGTCAGTGAGATGATGATGGACAACGGCCATCCCAGGGAATGGAGAGAGTCTGCAGCTGCAGGCAGCATAATCCCATCCATCTTCCCCTTGGGATATAAGCCCCCTCTCTATTGGAAGTGGAGTGGACATAGCCATCCCTGTCTCCTTAGGATGGGTAAAGAGCTACAGACTAGAGTGGACTTACTTATATTGTACTACAGGCATATTGTGATTCAAGCAAGGAAGAAATTACCACACTGATGTGGAGCCAGTGGCCCCTGGAGTCTCTTGGGGCAGAAGAGGGAATTGCAGTTTTAATATGGGATCGTTTTTGGGACTTGGGAATTGTCCTGAGTGACATTGCAATGGCAGATATAGGCTATTTTATATCATCATATAACATGCAGAACTGTGTGGGAGAGAGTGTGGTCTACAATGTGAACTATGGTCCATGCTTAATGGCAAAGCCCCAGGATGTGTTTATCAATTGCAATGAATGAGCCACGCTAATGAAGTATATTTATGTGGAATGGTGAGAGAGGTGTGGGGAGTGGGGCATATGGGAATCCCTATATATTTTGTGTAACGTTTATGTAATCAAGGTATCCTTTAAAAAATAAAAACA
>JAQZBX010087511.1:0-12859 GCA_029593785.1 Cabassous unicinctus
CGACCCAGTAAAAGGGCTGAGACTCAGCCCAAGTTATACCTTACTAATATAGTCCAATTAAAAGAATCTCACATTACAGGAATAGATTAGTTCAAAAACATACTCTTTCTCTTCTTCGGATTCATAAAAGACCTTCAAAGTGTCACAACTTAAATAGATATTTCACCAAAGAAGATATACAAATGGTCAAAAAGCACATGAAAAGATGCTCAACATCACTAGCAATTAGAGAAATGCTAATCAAAACCACGAGATACCATTTCACTACCATTAGAATGGCTGTTATTAAAAAACAGAAAATAACAAGTGTTGGAGAAGATGCAGAGAAATAGTAACATATTCATTTTTGGTGGGTATGTGAAATGGTGTAGCTGCTGTCAGAGACAGTTTGTTGGTTCCTCAGAAAGTTAAATACAGAATTACCATATGACTTGGTAATGCCCAGAAGAACTGAAATCAGGGAATTAAACACCGATGTTCAAGTGACATTATTCACATTTGCCAAAAGGTGGAAGAAACCCAAGTGTCTATCAACAGATGAATGGATAAATAAAATGTGGTACATCTATACAATGGAACATTTTCAGCTGTAAAATGAAATGACGTTCTAACACATGTGATAACATTGAAGTGAAATAAGCCACACACAAAAGGACAAAAATTGTGTGACATCACTGATATGAAATAATAAGAATAAACAAACTCATAGAGTCAGAATCTAGAATGGGGGTGGGGGTAGGGAATGGGAAGTTAATGCTTACTTGTTACACATTTTCTATTTGTGGTGATGAGAATGTTTTGTTAATGGATGGTGGTGACAGTAACACACATTGTGAATGTGACTAACACCAAAAAATTATATATTTGAATGTGGTTAATAGGGGAAATTTTAGGTTGTATATATGTATATTACCAGAACAAAAATAAAGGAAAAGGACTATACAGCACAAACAGTGAACCCAATTGTAAATGATGGACTATTGTTAATAGCACAATTATTTAAAAAAAAGTTCTTTCTTGATTTCTAACAAATGTACCACACTAATGCAAGGTGTTAATAATAGGGTGGTATATGGGAGCTCTGTAAATCCAAAACTTCTTTAACTGAAAAATAAAAATAATACATATGGAAATAGAAAGAATAGCATAATACCCCCTCTGTATCCATCACTCAACTTGAACAATTATCATACTCATTGGCTGTTACTCAGCATTGACTTCATGGAGCTGGGAAATTTCATCTCTGTGTTTCATGTGCAGCCATGGGTCTACAATGTGGGAAAGTTCTATTACTGAAAGGATAAGAGAAGGATAGGTACTGGGGAACAGTTATCAGTCTTTGCTATGGATGAGGGTTAATTAGTGGTTGAGTGAACAACTCCTTAGGAGATAGCAAAGTAACAGTGTAGAAGGAACCCAGACCTTTCACTCTGGACCACACACCTATCTCTGGACTTAAGATAAAAATAATCTTTTTTTTCCTGATTTATTGTATTTTAGGATCTCTTCTATAGCAACTTAGCTGTTACCTTCCTAATAGAGAATTCCTGTACCCTGACTAACCCAGATTGCCTCCAAATTCTCATTCCCCAAAATAAGGTTGCAATGAACATTTTTATATGTGTTCCCCTAGGAATCTGAATGGTAATTTTATGGGAACTTTACCCAGGTAAAAAATTTTGTGGTCAGAGTGTATGTGTTTATTCATTTGATTAAGTGCTCCCACATTGCAGTGGCAGTTTTCACTGTTACTATAAGTAGTTGTGGATTTCTGTATCACTAAATACCTGTTATCTAATATTTGGTGGTCTCTCAGGTGTGAAGTGACATTTTGTTACTGTTTTAACTCATATTTTGCTAAGTAATCAATCTGAACTTTTCTTTAGTGATTTGAATTTCCTCTTCTATATATTCCCTCTTCATAGTATTTGCCCACTTTTCCTATGGTTCTTTTTTCTTCCTTGTTGTTTAGCAGGAGTTCCTTGCATATTCTAGGATTTATTTTTTGTTAATTTTAAACACTACAAGCATTTCCCATTCTGTTTTAAAAATTATCTTTGAACGTGATGTTCTGCATTGACCATATACTCAATAGTGATTAACACAAATTCATTATTTTTCCTTTTGCCTTATGAATTGTGCTTTTAAAGTTTGGTCTAAGAAATGTTTTCTCAGGGTAATGCACAAAGATATTCTATATTTTCTTCTTTTAGCTTTATAGTTTTATCTTTGAAATTTAGGCCTATATATACATGTGGTGGTCAGCAGGGTTCCAATTTGATTTCTTCATATAACAAGTTAATTTTCCCAACACCATCTAGTATAAAATCTACACATTTTCCATTTATTCGGTGGCAACTTTATCTTATGTTAGTTTTCTGCATGCACACGAGTCTTTAGACTATTCTACTGGTTTCCTCCTAATACCCGGGAAAGCAAGTATCTGCCACTTTCACTCTTTATCTTTTTAAGAGATTGACTTGCCTATTCATTAACCTCTATTCTTCCACATAAATATTAGAGTAAGTTTATTGAGCTCTTTAAAATATCCAACAGGAATTTTGAAGGGTTTTCCATTAAGTTATAGGTTAAAATAGGAGAAGAACTGAAATATTCATAATAGTTAATTATACCATCCTAAAGCATCAATTGTCTCTCTATTTATTCAAATCAACTTAACTGTCCTTTATTAGAATTAGGAAGTTTTTCTCCATAGAGATCTTAAGTATTCTACATTAGGCTTATATTGTTGATTATATTTTCTAGTTGGTTATTGTTGGTTATTGGTGTAGAGACATGCTATTGATTTTTGTATTCTGATCTTGTAACTGTAACCCTTGCACAGCTCTCACCTTAATTCAAATAGTTCTGTTGCATTTTCTAAGTAGATGATTATAGCATCGGGAAATAATGAGGCAATAACAACCTTAGTGCCTCTAAGGTTTCTCTATGAAGGATAATGCTTGCTGTAGGATTGGTAAATAACCTTTCTCAAGTTGAAAAAGTTGAATTTTACTCCTTAAATGCTAAGAGTTTTAATAATAATTTTGAGTCTTATCAAATATTTTGTGGCATAGAATAAAGTAATATGACTTAACTCCTTTAACTGAATTGCAGTGATAGATTTTCTTATGCTTGACATTTTTTGCATTCATAGGATAAACCCTACATGATTATCTTGTATTATTTCCTTACTACAATGTCAGATAAGTTAGCTAATATTTGATTTATGATTATTGTGTCTATATTGATAAGTGAAATGATCCTATCCTTTTCTTTTCCTGTATCTCACTTACGTGGTTTTGAAATCAAGATTATTGTGGCTTCATAAAATGAGACTGCCAGCTGTTTTATTATTATTTTTTTGCTTTTTTTTTCTGTTTTTTGGAATAGCCCTGTATATTAAATGAAATAACTACTTTTTGTAAATTTGTTTGAATTCACTGAATAGCCATCAGTGTTGGTATTTTTTGAAAAGGGGAGTCTTCAGTTGTATATCTGTTTCTTATATGCTCATTAGTCTACAGAATTGTCTTTTTGCACAAGGTTGACATTTAAAATTTTCTAAGTATTTATCCGTTTAATTTAGGGCTTAAGTTTTTAGCATATAGATATTTTCATATATGCTTTATTGCTTTTAAATTTATGCTTTTATGTTTAATTTGTTTGCATTTTAATAGTTTTTTTGAGCAGTTTTGACAAATGTCTATGTCTTTCCCCCAATACCCTCCATATGTGGAGAGGAAAGAAAATGTTATAGACTCTCATACGTGAAGTCTTTATACCAAAGAGTTCTTTTTACCTCCACCAGGAGCTGTCTTAAATTTCTAGTCATCCTTGCATAGAAATTATTGGAGTTTGGGGGGTCAGTGCTTCAGGACTGATTCTCTCTTTTATTAAACTCTGAATGTGGTGTCTGGCAGCGCCTTGGTGCTCTCTTTAGAATATTATCTAAATATATTCTCTTAATTTTTGGAGATTTAGCTGAAATTCTAAGGCAAGAGGAGAGTGTCATTTGATATTCTGTTATATAAATTTTTCATTTTAAAAACAAATTTGAATTATATAATACAGAAAAATAAATGCCTTGATTATTTCTCTAAAATGGATATCTTTATTAAGCTGCAGATTGTTTAATAAAATGGAAATATGTTCTTTAATGAGTTCATTATAGGTAGACATTTAGATTTTCACATTTTTTGTAATAGCAAATAATGTTGCAAAAATACCTGTGTAAACGTATTATTTCTATTTTGTTACAGTATTTCTACAAAATGGACCTTGAGAGGTAGAATTTGTGGTTCAACAGGTATGCCCATTAAAGAAAAATTTGATTATCATTTCAAATTGCCTTCCAAAAATATACATTTTTTTGTGTGTCAGTTCTTTTTATCTTTCACTTAGTCAGAGTGTAAAAATAAAATTTGTAGGGGAAAAAGTGCCAAACATTTCTTTGCCATGATTTAAGAGGAACTTCAGAGGATATCATTTCTATTTATGACCAATATATTGAATTTAGCTTGTTAAACAGGAGCTTTTCTGGGAGTAGATTCCAAAAGTAATAATCAGGAATATAAAGAATTGTTCTTGGATTGAGTTCAATTCTGATTTGTACCTTATACTTCCAGGATGAGGAAATATCTTCCCAGGGGTATCTGAGCGGTTAGATCCTCTGGCACTCTATTTAGCATCCACCCAAGGAACATGCCCCCATTTACAGAACATGATCTGGGGAGAGGGATTCTCCAAGATACCTGACGGCTTGAGTGAAGAAAAGGCAATAAAGAAATGAAAGGAGAGGAGAGTGCCTAGCTGGCTTCTTTAGAACATTATGGTGAGAGAAGTAAATGTTTGCAGTGATACCAGTGGTGAGAACTCTGTGACCTGGTGACAGGTTAAACACCCTTTTCTTTCTAAGGCTCATCAGTCCACCTTAGAAAAACATAGTTCATCAAAGCCCAGATCTCCCATTACCATCAATCACAAATCTGGCAAATATAACAGAAACATTTCCTGATCTTTAGTCTCTGCCATATTCATGTCTAAGCTTTTCCACTACTGCTTTTGGTCTTTAGATGGTTGACTAGAGCATAAAATGTGTGATAAAACACAGTGAGATAATAGTTCAGTAAGTGTAAGTGAATTGAATTGAGTTACAATGGATTGGTTTGATTGAATTGAATTGATGGAGGTTAGGAGCTGCACATGCCGGCCAGTACAGAAACAATTAGCAGCAAGTGCCTATTGAGTATTGGGAATGTGTCTAGTACCTTCTGAGGAACTGAATTTTAAATTTTATAAATTTTAGCTTATTTAAATTAAAAATTTAAAACTGATACCAGTTATTGGAAAATTTTAAGTGTGTTTGAGACAGTGGTTCTCAACAGGAGCAATATTTCACCCCCAGGGCATTTTGGCAATGTCTGGAGACAGTTTTGGTTGGTATGACTAGAGTGGGGAATGGGTGCTACTGGCACCTAGTGGGCAGAGGAATGGGTTGGTGCTAAACATCCGACGATGCACAGGACAGCCCCCAACAACAGACTTATCTAGCACAAATGTCAATACTGCTGATGTTAAGAAACCTAGGTTTGGAACAACTTGGGTATGTGAACCTAACTTTTCAAGTGAAAATTTTATGAAAGCTAAATACAGATCAAGTGTTTTCATTGAAAAAATGTAGCATATGAATTAAGATGTGCTGTAAGTATCAAATACACACTGGATTTCAAGGACTTGGTATGAAAAATAAAAGAATGTTAAAAAAAAGAATGTAATATATCACAGTTTAATAATATATATATTATATATATTAGTTTATATATATAAACTATATAAATTAAGCATGGTCTACAGTTTACATTATGGTTTACATTTTGCACTGCAAAATTTTATAGGCTTTAAAACTTGTATAATGGGTTTTATCTGTCACCACAATATTATGCAGAATGACTCCAATGTCCCCAAAATGCCACGTTACACCTATTCTTCTCTCTCCCTCCCTTCAGAACCCCTGATGACCACTGCTTTAAATTAATGTTACAAGTTCTTCCATTACAAAAATAATGTCTACTTTAGTCCATAATTGCTTTCCCTCTTATGTGTGTTCATTCTTCAATCTTGAGGATTTTGGGATGGTGATGCTTGCTCTGCTTCCAGTTGAGTGGGGGCTTAGATCCCATGGGGCAGCTGGGTGGAACTGCCTTGCTTGCAGTTGTAGATACTGTCTGTTTTGGGGAATGGGTATTGTTCATCATTATCATTTTATTAGTTGTCCTGGGTGAGTCCAATGAACTGGAGAATAATTGTTGGCTGCAACTCTGCTGAGTTTCAGGACTCAACTGGCATATGAACAGCAAGTGTTTGGGACATATATTTAGTGGATATAGTGCTAATTATAAGTTTAAATAAAAGGGGCAGAAAAACCATATCGAGGAAAATTATAAATGAATCTAACACTGACACATTGAGGAGATAATTTATCATACATTCCAAGGTAAGGCCCACGGATGGGTAGTTGATTTCCTGGGGTTGTCTGCCTTGCCTATAGTGTCTAGATGTCTCTAGAGCCCTCAGAGCCCTGCTGTGGCAGTGAGTGAGATCCTACTGTGATGTGCATAAGTGTAACCTCTGGAATGACCTTCTGACTCACTTTGAAATCTTTTAGTAATAAAAAGTCATTTGTATTTAATATTTCCCCATTTTTGTCAAGGTCCTTTTCTAAATGCATTGTTAGGTGGTACTTGGTAATAATCCCTTGGTGTCAGGAAGGCTCATCCCTGGGAGTCATGTGCCACTTCAGAGGGAAGGTAGTGAGTTTATATGCTGGGTTTGGCTTAGAGATTAATACTCATCCTGATTGAGGTAGGACACACCTTAACTGAAGTAACCTCATCAAAAAGCCCTACTTACAGTGGGTTAACACCCACAGAAATGAATTAAATTTAAGAACATGTTTTTCTTTTTTTTCTTTTTTAAGATTTATTTATTTATTTATTTATCTCCCTTTGCTGCCCGTGTTTGCCGTGTCCATTCGCTATGTGTCTTCTCTGTGTCTGCTTATCTTCCCCCTGCTATGAGGTCCTGCTGCATCAACCCACCGTGCCGTTTGGGCCAGCCTGCCCTCACAAGGAGGCCCTGGGAAGTGAACCCGGGGCCTACCCCACATGGTAAACGGAGGCTCCATCGATTGAGCCACACCGCCTCCTGCTGTGAGGTCTTGCTGCATCAGCCCACCATGCTGTGTGGGCCAGCCTGCCCTCACAAGGAGGCCCCGGGAAGCGAACCCAGGGCCTCCCATATGGTAAACGGGAGTTCTATCGATTGAGCCACACCCGCCTCCAAGAACTTGTTTTTCTCAGGTACATACAACTTCAAATCTTCACAACTATAAAGAGTAAAGTTATATTTTTACATATGCGAGAATATGGATAAAAAAATTAAAACACAGCATCCATCAGGAAAATGAAAAATGGTATTTGCATTACCTTACCTCCCTAGACCACCTGTCTAGGGAGACAAAATTATGAAATTTCTAGCATCCCTACAGGTCCTAACAGGGAGAGAAAGCCACAGGAAGAAAGAAGCTGAATATCAACAGAACTCAGAAAAGAAGGGAGATCCCAGCAGACATTGCCATGTGCCTTGCCATGTGACAGGCTGTTTTAGTTTGTTAAATCTGCTGGGAGCAATGCACCAGAAATGGATTGGCTTTTACAATAGGGATTTATTAGGGGAAAATCTTACAGTTCTGAGGCTGTGAAAATGTCCAAATCAAGGCATCGTCAGGGATGTCGTCTCACCGAATTGCATCTGAGGGTGATCCTAGACTCCTTTCATGTGGCAAAGCAAATGGCGGCTGATCTCTGCTTTCTGCTCCTCAAGCTTAGCTGTGGGTGATCAGATGTATGGCTTGTCTCTTTTCTGGGTCTCCTTTCTTCAGCTTTGGCTGCTCTGCTGATTCCAGCCTCTGGCCTCTCTCTCAGCCTCTTGGGGGTTCTCTGTCTTTCTGCAGCTGTAGGTGACCCTGGAGTCCTTTCTCACATGGCTGGGAAAATGGCACTTGAATTTCTTTGTGTGCCTCCATTTATATAAGACTCCAGCAAGAGGGTGGAGACCTAACCTGGGTCATAAGGAACTGACACAGTCCAATCAAAGGCCCTAAAATGATCTAATCAAGGCAATCTAACCAAAAGTTTCCTTAACTGAATCTAATGCAATCAAAGGGACCCACATCCATGGGAATGGATAAGTTCAAAAAACATGGTCTTTTCTGGGATTCACAAAACTTCAAACTATCACACAAGCTAAGGCCCAAAGATCAGTAGCAGACAGCCCAGAGTGCCACAGTCTTGGGGAAGAAAATATTGCCTTGATTTGGACTGTTTACCAGTCTCAAACTCTGAACAAATAAATTCCTGTTGTCCATTCTGACCCATTTCAATGCATTTGCTTAAGCAGCTCAGAAAACTAAAACAATGGCTGATATTAATGTTTCTTTCATATTCCATTTATGTCTGATGTATTATTTAATCCAGTTACTTATGATCTCAATTGAAGTTCAGTGATTTCTCAGTAATTTAAGATTTAGTGATTAAATGCATTTAATATTTTCCCTTTCTTGTCTCTTATCAGGGGTCAATTTTGATATGTGCTGGAGGCTGACACCAAAGTAATTGTGTTGGTGAGTAGAGCATCTACTATGCTGGCCTCCAACTCCACATATAACAGGTTCTCAAGTGTGGCCCTCTCTCTC
Source organism: Cabassous unicinctus (assembly GCA_029593785.1). Lineage (NCBI taxonomy): Eukaryota > Metazoa > Chordata > Mammalia > Cingulata > Chlamyphoridae > Cabassous > Cabassous unicinctus. The sequence continues at coordinate 8,756 of JAQZBX010087511.1, forward strand.
CCCAAGGCATCATCACATAGATTATCTTCATCCAGTTGCTGGCAAGACTGTCCACACATAGTGCTGTCTCTAGCACTTGAAATATTTGGGATCAGTGATAATTATAAGTAGTGTACAGTTGGTTTGTTTTTGTAAAATGTAATGGGTGTCCTAAAAAAATAAAATGACAGGTTTGAGTTTTAACTGTAGTGGTTTGAAGCTTTTGTGGATCCCAGAAAATCCTGTTCTTAAAGGCAATCTATTCCTGTGCATGTAAACCTATTATAGGTAGGAACTTTTTATTGAATTACTTCAGTTAAGGGCCTTTAATTAGACAGTGTGACATAGGGTGGGTCTTAGTTCTCTTGCTGGAGTCCTTTATAAATGGAAGAATAAAAAGACACATGCACAGAAAAAAGTTGTAGAGACTGAGAGGAGCCCAGAAGCTGAGCGATAATAGCCTGGAAACAAGAAGCTGGAATCAATGGAACACAGAGGCTGAAAGAAAGCCACTTTACCCAGAAACTGAAAACAATGAGGCTAGAGGAGAGGGGGCAGTCTGCCTGACACTGCCATATGCCTGTTCAGTCATAGCTACAGCTGAGGGAGAAAGCATCCCTGATGATACCTTGCTTTCGAAACTTTCATGGCTGAGAACTGTAAGCTCAGAATTAAATCCCCATTGTAAAAGCCAACCCATTTCTGGTGTATTATATCGGCAGCCTTTAGCAAACTGAAATACCAACCTAGGGCATGATGTGAAAGTCAGAAAGTCTTTATGGCAGTGTTAAAAGAAACTTTTACTTCTTTCATCCTGAGGGTAGATGCTGAAAATTAGTCCCAGGATCTGATGGTGAGAGCTGAATTACAAAGAAGACTGAAACCAAGAAAATCTCCTCTGCTAAATTCAGAGTCTTAATAAGAGAGGAGTGGGACCATGAGACTTGGGATGGAGACTCTGGGTAGATATGCTTGAGGACCTTGAATCTCTTAACCCATCAGGTCCTATAAAAGTGACCCACTAACCATCGCTAAATAATAACAGCTGTCTTGATTTGCCAGAGCCACTACCACAAGTACAACAGATTGGTTTTGGCTTAAACAACAGGAATTGGCTCATGGTTTTGAGGCTAGAACAAGTCCAAAATCAAGGTGCCAGCAATGTAATGCATAATCTTTAAAGTCTGTAATGTTCTGGTGGTGGCAGCTGGCAATCCTTTGGGTTGCTTGGCTTTTCTCTGCCTCCTATCACATGGCTTTGGCCTCTGGCTCTTCCCCGTGGCTTTCCCTTTATTATGCCTCTAGTAATCTGGATTAAGACATACTCTTATTCAGTTGTGCCATACATTTACTAAAAATAACATTTTCACAAGGTCTTATTTACAATGGGTTTATACCCACAGGCACATGGATTAAGATTGAGGACATGTTTAAATTGGGGTACAATATTCAACCAAGCACAGCAGCCTTTCTTTGCTTGGAGACAATGTAGAAGCTTTACCTGCGGTGGATGCCTTGTAAGATGTTACTTTCCCTCTCTCCCAACCCCCATGTCTTGTAGACCAAAAGCTGGAGTCAAGTCTCAGTATGCCTGGATTGGGGAAAAACTGCCCTGCTATAGGAGGAAGGTGATTATTTACCAAAGCAGCTGAAGGACATGGATTATATGTGCCAGCAAGAACTGAGAGAATATGCCCGGGAATGGATTATTTTAGGTTAGCTTAGTTTTCTTTTCTGTTGAAATATAAAATACATAAGTAATTTGAGGAAATACACTCACCTGCTTGATGAGTTTTACTATCTGTATATACCTGTGTATCCATCACTCAAACCAATATACAGAACACTTTATCAGTGTATTAGTCAGTTAAAGGGGTGCTGATTCAAATTCATTCATTCATTCAAAGTACTTAAAATCTGTTGGCTTTTATAAAGGATATTAATTTGGGGTAGAAGCTTACAGTTACAAGGCCCTAAAGAATCCAACTCAAGGTACTATGAGAGGTATTTCCTCACCAAAATCTGTTGCCCCATGTTGAAGCAAAATGGCGGGTGATGTCTGTGAGGGTTCAACCTTTCTCTTTCCTCTTAAGGCTCTGTGGGTCCAACTACTTCTGATCTCAGCTGTAGGCTGGCATAGGGCTCATCTCTATTCCCAGGGCTTGTTTCTTTCTAGGCTCAGGTGCTCTGTTCTCTTCACAAGGTCAGCTATAAACTATCAGGTGAATGACTCATCTCTCTCTCTGGGGCCCCAGCATCAAGTTCTCTCCTCTTCTGTGTTTATGGTGCTCTCTCTATTCCTCTGTGTATCTTCTCCATGTATGTTCTTTTATGTTCTTGATTGAGCATCCATTTACATAGCCCACCAAGGGGGCGGGGACTCAACCCTGCACACCCTAGTGACATGGTCAAATCAAAGCCCTGATCTTGATTTAATCAAGTGAAGGTAAAGCCTTTGAATTTAAATCAATCAAAGGGTATCATGCCCAGAGGAACAGACCAGTTTACAAACTGGTCTGATATTATAAATAATATCAAACTGCCACAATCAGCTTAGAAAATTCCCTCATGCTACTTCCTAATTATCTATTCCTCATAAGTAACCACTTCCTGACTATTTTCATCAATGATAACTTTTTGTCTGTCCTTGAATAATTACATTAAATACTTTGTAATGTTCCCATTGCACTTAGCTTCTCTTACTCAACCTAATATCTATGAGATTCACCCATATTGCTGTTTTAATTACTGTGTATTATTCTATTGTATGAGTGTATTGTCAGCCAAAGGGGTGCTGATGCAAAATACCAGTAATCTGTTAGGTTTTATTAAGGGTATTTATTTGGGGTAAAAGCTTACAGTTACCAGGACATACAGTGCAAGTTACTTCACTCACAAAAGTCTGTTGCCATGTATTGGAGCAAGATGCCTGCCGACATCTGCAAGGGTTCAGTCTCTCTCTTCCTCTGAAGGCTCTGTGGTCCCAGCTTCCAATATCAGCTGTAGGCTTGCATAAGTCTCGTCCCTCTTCCAGGGCTCATTTCTCTCCGGGCTCAGCTGCTAAGGGCTCTGGTCTCTGCAGCTTCAAACTATCTTTCCGGGACCTGTGTCGTGTCTAATGGAGGCTTCTCTGTTTTCTCACCTATCTGCTTCTCTGTGTTCTTCTCCTCTGTGTTTATTTGCGGGGCTTACAGCTCAAAAACTCTCAACTCCCTTCTCTGTGCTGCAGTTTCTCTGTGAGTCCCCAACCACCAAGGGGGTGGGGACTCAATGTCCTACTGACATGGCCCAATCAAAGCCTCAATCATTATTTAATCAAGTAAAAGTGAAACCTCTGAATCCAATATAATCTAATAAGGCCAGAGGAACAAACCAGTTTACAAACATAATCCAATATCTATTTTTGGAATTCATAAACAATATCAAACTATTACAATGAGTAAACATAATTTATTTTTCCATTTTTCAGTTGATGGACATTTGGGCTAGTTAAGGTTTTTGGCTATAATGAATAAAACTGTTATGAACATTCTAGTAATACCTTTTAGGGGATATGTGTATATACTAATTGCTGTTTGGTGGATACTTAGGATTATCATTCTTGGTTCCTTAGTTAGATGTATGGCTTATATTTAAAAAATACTACCAAACAATTTTCCAAAATGGTTGAACTAATTTAACCTCCCTACAGCAATGCATGAGAGTTCCAATTGCTGTATCTTCTTGCTCCTTTTTTTAAAAATTAAAACTCTAATAAACAGGGCTTAATTTGCTTTGACACTTCCAGTTAAATGCAGTATCTTACTAGTATTCTCTCTTTGTTTCTCCCAGCTTCCCACTGAAAACACAACTGATAGCATGAGAAAGCAAAACAAAGAAAAAAACACTTACCTAAGTTTAAAAATAACAATTCTGGAAGTCCTTGATGCTCCCTCCATTACCTATTGAATACCTAGTAGGTAATGTGTTCAGAGCTTCGTATGTTAAATGCTTCATATGCATTGTAATCTCTCCAGCAGCTCTATCTGCTAGGTCTTATGTTTTTTCTAATTTTAAATAATAATGCTAAATGTTAATAGTTTAAATAACTTGCTCCAGATCACACAGCTGGTGGGGTGGAACTGG
>JAQZBX010087512.1:0-12859 GCA_029593785.1 Cabassous unicinctus
TGTTGTGCAACCATCATCCCCATTATCAAAACATTTCTATCATTCTAAATAGGAACTCTGTACATTTTGACTCTTAACTTACCATTCCCTATCCTCACCACATCCCCTGGTAAACTATATTCTAGATTCTTATTGTTTCAAATCAGTGAGGTCATATGATATTTATACTTTTGTGTCTAGCCTATTTCACTCAACATGATGTCTTCAAGGTTCATCCATGTTTTTGCATGCATTAGGACTTCATTACTTTTTGTTGAATTATATTCCATGTATATATCACATTTTATTTACCCATTTATCAGTTGATGGACACTTGGGTTGCTTCCATTTTTTAGGAAATTGTGAATAAATAATGCCACTATGAAAATTGGTGTGCAAAAATATCTGTTTGAGTCTCTGCTTTCAATTCTTTTGGGTATATACCTAGTAATGGGATTGCCAATTCATATGATAGTTCTATACTTAGTTTTCTGATGAGCTACCAAACTATCTTCCACAGCTGCTGAACCATTTTACCTTACCAACAAAAATAAGTAAATGTTCCTGTTTCTCCACATCTTCTCCAACACTTGTTATTTTTTTTTATTAGTCATTCTAATAAATGTGAAATGACATCTCATTGTGGTTATTATTGCACCTCTCTGATGGCTAATGGTGTTGAGCATCTTTTAATAGGCTCTCTGGACATTTGTATATCTTCTTTGGAGTGATATCTATCGAGTCTTTTGCCCAGTTTTTCGTTGGGTTGTTATCTTTGTGTTGTTAAGTCGAGGGATTTCTTTACATATTCTGAAAATTAAATCTTGGATATGTGGTTTCCAAATATTTTCTCCCATTGTGTAGTTGGCTATATTAGTTTCATGATAAAGTCCTTTGAGGAACAAAAGTTTTTAATTTTGATGAGATCCCATTTATCTATTTTTTCTTTTTTTGCTTGTCCTATGGGTGTAGAGTCTAAGAAGCCAAAGCCATTGCCTAACATAAGATCCCAAAGGTTCTTCCCTAATTTTCTTTTAGGTGTTTGTTTTGCTAAAAAATAGGCAGAAACTAAATGCTAAGCAATGGCAGATTTTTTCAATCAAATGAGATTCGTATTATATCAAAAGATTATAACAATTAAGCAATCACAGAAAAGGAAAGTAATCAATTAAATGACATAGGAAAGAATGAAAATATATACAACTACTCACCAAATTGAGGGGAAAATACAACATCTGAACTCTCACAAAGCCAGGAAGTCCCCGTTTCAGCAGCTGATCAGAGTCTTGATTGGAAAAACAGTCCCCGAGAGAGGGTCTCCTCCTGGGAGAGACTTTGACTGGCAGCCTAGGCGCCATCCTTTTTAAGTGGTTCCAAACCTCAGAACACCAATGAGTCTTGCAACTCATGAGGAATGATGGCATCAAAAGTAACCGAATCCATCCATTGTGTGTGTGGGGGGGAAAGTAGTGGCCAGCCCTTTGCAGGAGACATGCTGTGTCTCAAGAAGTCTTTTGTTTTATTCTATTCATGGTACACTAAACAGGAACATGAAGGTTTCAATAAACATCAGGTTTAACTTGATGTTAAATTTACAGAGGATACAAACATACGTGCAAATATCACCTCTGATGACTTACTCTTTCTTAACATTGTTTTTAGTTACTAGGTGACAGGGTTTCCTACATAGCAATGTTACATTCCAAGGAAAAAGGACAGGTTAATCATTCACAATTCTAGGCTAAAACAGCAGTGACTGTTGATTAGAAATCTTATGAATTCATAATTCTTAATAATTTTCTTATAGTACATTAAAGTTTGATAGATGTGGCTTCTATTTAGGTCTTTGATTCACATTTAAGTTGATTTTTATAGAATGTATGAGGTACAGGTCCTCCTTTTTTTCATGGAAAATAGATATCCAGTATTCCCAGAACCATTTGTTGAAGAGACTTTCTTTCCCAATTGGGTGGTCTTTGCCATCTTTTCAAAATCAGTGGGTCAAAAATGTGAAGGTTGATTTATGAACTCTCAATTCTACTTAATTGCTTTATGTCTATCCTTGTGCCATGTTGTTTTGATTACTGTGGCTGTGTAATAACTTTACAGATCAGGAAGTGTGAGATCTCCTACTTCATTCTTCTTTTTTAAGATGGCTTTAATTTTGGGACACCTTATGTTCCATATAAATGTGATTACTGGCTTTTCGATTTCTATAAAAAAGGTTGTTTGAATTTTTATTGGGATTGCACTGAGTCTATAAATTGATTTGAGTAGGGTTGACATCTTAATGATGTTCTGTTTTCTAATCGATGAACAAGGAAGAGCTTCTATTTATTTAGATCCTTTATGATTTCTTTAGGCAATGTTTTGCAGTTTTCGGTGTACAAGTCCTTTTCATCCTTGGTTAGATTTATTCCATGGTATATGATTTTTTTTAGTTGGTGTTGTAAAAGGAACTTTTTTCTTGACTTCTACTGATTTTTCATGACTTGTATATAGAGACACTACTGATTTTGGGGAGTTGATCTTACACCCTGACACTAGGCTGAATAAGTTCATTTATAAGCTCTAGGAATTTTGTTATATGGCTTTCAGGATTTTTTGTATGTAGGATGATGCCATCTGCATGTAGGGAAAGTTTTACTTCTTCCTTTTCAATTTGGATGTCTTTTATTTCTTTTTTTCCCTCCTAATTGCTCCAGAAAGAACTTCCAGTACAATGCTGAATAACAGTGGTGACAGTGGGCATCTTTGTCTTATTCCAGGTTTTAGAGGAAAGTTCTGAGTCTTTCACTACTAAGTAGGATTTTAGCTGTGGGTTTTCATATATGCTTTCTTCCAGATGAATTTGATGAATAACATTTCCATTTCTGCAAGGAAAGCAGTTGGAATTTTGACTGGTTTATGTTACATCTGTAAGTCATTTTGGGTAGATTTGGTACTTTATTTCTTCCAATGATGTCCTTGTATATATTTTCTTTTATTTTTATCTTTATTTTCTTTCAATTTTTAGTAGTTTTCTGTATACAAGTTCTTTATTTTTTTTTGAAATATGTTGTTATGTATTTTATTCTTTTAGTTGCTATTGTAAATTGATTTTTCTCTCTTTTTTTTCAGACTGTTCCTTTCTGGTTTATAGAAAGAACACTAATTTTTAAAATTGATCTTGTACTCCACCACTTTGCTGAATTAATTTATTAGTCTAATATCATTTGTGTAGATTTTTGGGGATTTTTTATATATAGGATCATGTGATCTGTGAAATAGGGTTAATTTTGCTTTTCCTTTTCCATTTGGTTAAGTTTTCTTTCTTTTAATTTTTTTTTGCGTAATTGTCCTGGGTTATACTTCTGGTACAATGTTGAATAACAATGTAATAGTGAGCATCCTTGTCCTGTTCCTGAGGGGAAAGCTTTCAGTCTTTCTCCATTGTGTATGATGTTAGCTGTGGGCTTTTATTATACACACTTTTAGATGTTGAGAAAGTTTCTTTCTATTTCCAGTTTATTGAGTGTTTCAGTCAGGATTTTGTCAAATGCCTTTTTAAAAAAAATGTCAATTGAGATAATCCTGTGGGTTTTGTTTGCTCCTTCTATTATTGTGGTATGTTACACTGATTGATTTTCTTATGTCGAAACACGTTTGCATTCCTGGGTCAAATTCCATTATATGGTGTATAAACCATTGAATCTGCTGTTGGATTCAGTTTGCTAGTATTTCATTGAAGATTTTTGCATCTATATTCATCAGGGTATTGGTCTGTGAATTTATAGTCTTGTGATATCTTTATCTGGCTTTGGTATTCAGGTGATGCTGGCCTCATACAATGAATAAGGAAGTGTTCCCTCCTATAAAAATTTTGGAAGTGTTGAGAAAAATTGGTGTTAATTCTTTGGATATTTTGTGATGTTTACCAATTCTGGGCATGTTCTGATTCATTGAACCTATGAACTGTCCTGGCTCAGTCCCAGAGGCAACCCTACCCCAGAGTGAGGAGAGAGAGAGAGAGAGAAAGAGAGCCCATTTAGGATGCCATATTTTTTTATTACCTAATCTAGGAAGTGACATATCATCACTTTTGTTGTGTACTATTTTTTCCACAGATACTACCTTCTAACCACACAAGGGAAAATGTTCTCCTCTAAGGCTTCCTATAGGCCCCTACACCTTACTCAAACCCTCGACCCCTTCCCAACAACTATCATTTCCCCACCTAGAAATGTATTGTATAAATTCAAATCCCTCTTTTCCAGGGGAATGCTGAAATCTATTCTTCAGACCCCCTCTGTTGGGAGAGCTTCCCAATAAACTTTCTGCCTCTAATCATCACTCTCCATGTCCCAGTGACCACTCCCTTTTCTCTAACATTTGGTGCCAAAACCTGGGACAGGGGTCATGTTGAGACTGATTGATTGGTGAGGAATTTCCCTCTGCCATGGCCAAATGCCCATCCAACAACAGACATCGAAACTTGGCTGGGTGAGTTAAGGATTTCTCTGTCGGAGTTTCCTGCTCTCTCTCTTTCTCCTTTTTCCATTGTCCAGGACAACCCATCGAAAAATTATAGTAATAGGTCAGTGTTCCTCTCTGTCCCCAAGGGCCATGTGAGTGGAAAGCCTGCGTCCTCATGGGAAGAAACCTCTTGGCTCCAGAGACGTCTGGCTCCAAGCACAGTTTTGCTTCCTTGGAGATTTCTGACTGATTTAGGGATGCCTGTCTCACTCAGAACGTCCCTGTTCTAGAGATCCTTAGTCTCACCCAAGCCACCTAAAATGGGTAATTCAATTTCACCCCCCCAATACCACACCTGTGGGTTGTCTCATTCATAACCTTAAAACTCTGTTGAGGAAGGAGACGTCAGACCTAAAAAGCTCATTTTCTATTCAACTTCCATGTGACTGCAGTACAAATTATACAATGAACATCAATGGCTAGAACACAGCACTTTTGATTTCCAAATTCTCTGAGACTTAGAGAACTTTATCCAGTGAAACAGCAGATGGTCAGAGATACCTTACATTCAGGCATTCCTTTTCCTTCCTACCCTCCCTCTGCCAATCCTGCTCTTCCTACCAAATTCTTCTTTTACACCAGAAACCTCCTCAGAAACATTCCTCCTCATCACTCCAACCCCATAAAATTTCTGAACAGTCCAACTCTGATCCCTCAGATCATGCCCCCCTGTACCTCTTCCATATTATCCTCTGGTGTTATCTCTGAACTCACTCTCAACCTATTCTTCCTCACCCCCTTTGCCACCACTGACTTCTGCCCTCCTCTTCTCCCGTCCTCATACTTGCTCACATGGTACCTCACCCTCCTTCTACACCACAGCCCTCGACCTCCACAAGGATGAAGGCTCCTAACTCCACACAGACACCAGCTCCTGTCTTACCCCTCCTGGAAGTAATAGGAGCTGAAGGAATAGTTAGAGAATATATTCCTTTCTCACTCTCACATAGAGGACCAGTTAGGATCTTTCTCTGTAAACCTGTACATCATTCTTTCTGCCTGTCTATCCCCAGAAGAAAAAGAACATATTTGGCTTGCAGCCCAACCACTTGCAAATACCCTAAACCAACAAAATGCTGCCAGCAGCCCTGTCAGATCCATGGAAGTCCCCCTGAAAAAACCTAGCTATAAATGCTTCACCCTCCAGAATTCCCAACAGACACTCCACTCCAAGCAAGTACAGAATACCACCAAGTCCATGCTTCAAATGCAAAAAGCCTTGGCACTGGGCCAAGCAGTGCCCAAACCCACAACCTCCTCTGAGGCTGTGCCCACTGTGCAAGCAAGGAATCCACTGGAAGTCTGACTGTCCCCAAGCCTTTCAAGACAAAAGAATATCAGTTTCCCAGTCAGACCCAATCCCTGCCTTCAACCTCCCAGGCCTTCTAGAACTGACAACAGACAATTAAAGGTACCCAGGAGCCACACAGACCCCAAACCCATCTGCAAAGCAGAACCTCAGGTAATTCTTATGGTGGCAGGTAAGCCAGTTTCATTTCTTATTAATACAAAAACCACTTACTCTGTCCTTCCCAAGTCCCTAAACCCTTAACTCACTCTTCAATCTCAATAGTGAAGGCCAATCAAAGAATTTCATAATGCAATTTTACCCACCAAGAAACCACATATTCACCCACTCCCTCCTCCTCTGCTCCCCATTTTTCTGCCAAGCTCTGTCAATCTGAAAATCTAAAATATTAAAATTCTGATCATTGCTGTCCATCACAAACCAGTCACAGTTCAACTAAAAAATCCTACCCACATCCCATTCAAACCCCAATATCCAGTCCCTCTTGATACCCTGCACAGTATCAAACCTACGAGTCCTCACTTCTTACAAGTAAACCTTTAGCTTAATCCTGAATTTTAACTCTAATTGTATTTCTAAAAAGTAATAATCCAAAATATTTGTGTTAAATGTCTATCTAAACTGCTAAATTAAAACTTAACTGCACTTATACTGCTCAAATATTCCTAACTGGGTGCTGATTACTAATAAAAATATTTCCAAGAATAAGTTTGCATATTACAGACAACACTGATTCCAGAAAAATCTTAAAAGCAGTAAAACAAGAAATGTAAAATAATAAAAAGCTTAAAAACAGCCATACCAAAAGAGTAAGAATTATAAGTCAAATTGGTGAGCTTTATGTTTCTGTTAGTGTGTCTAATGAAATCACTAATCTGACAAGTTTGTTTAATTTTGATGGTAATTGTATGCTATAAGAAGCTTGCTTTGAAACAGTTTCCGAAGTTCTTTGGGTAACTTAAATATGGAAGGTATATAGCATGTGTTATTTTCTTAGTATTAAGGAAAAACAAAGTAATTTTGTCCTAAGATAAAAGGACTGGTTATTAAGAAAGAATAAAATGTGGGACAAAACCTGAATGAATACAGAAAGTGCAGAAGGTGTGCAAAAAAGGAAATTTTATGGTTAAAGTTGAATAAGATTTATTGGGACTATCTATAAAGTTTTAAAAGCTATAGTATCAAATAGTATACCAATGCAAAGTTAAAATTTTGTTCTTTCTCTGTTAGAGTAACAAAGTTTCTGAAATCATTGATCTGTTTTAGCAAAAGTTTACAAAGAGTTTTTCTCATGACTAATCATTGTACAAAAAAGTCTCTTTTATCAAAATAGCTTCTTGTACTTTAACCTTATCTTTTCCTTGGCTGTTGAAGAAAAACAAGTCTTATCACTTTTAAAGGAACATAATTTTCAAACCTAATAACCTTTAATATTTTACTTTCTCAAATCACATCCTAAAAAGTATCTTTTATTTCAAATTATTTCAAAAGATTTGTTCATTCACCTTTATAAATTGAAGTAATAAAATAGTTATGTTCATTTAATATGTTATAATTTGAATAAAAAGTGTTTAGAAAGTGCTTTAAAGTTAAAAAGGATTCTTTAACACTCTGTTAATCAAAGTTGTATAAATAAAAAGTTCATATAAATACTTAAAAGTGTATAAAATTTCTGAAAATTTAACAATGTTTCAGCATATTATTAGATAAAAATATAATTTTGTTAATAATGGTTTCAATTATTAAAAATAGTATGTGTCACAAAAACAATCTCTCTACCTGAAAATCAAAAAGCAAATGCTTTATCTCATACAGGTTTTATTTACACTGAAAACTGCTGCAAGACAGATGCTTTAACTCATACTTATCCAATTCACACTGAAAGCTGCCATGAGGTGATATATAACAATAAGCTATCATAAATTAAAGTGACAACACTGCTGTATGCAGCAACCCTAAATATTGTTAGTTTGTTACAAAAATCAATATCTAGTTATGTCGCTATCACTTTGTTTTTAAACCTAGCTAAAGTGTTCTCTAGTATCTCCTTAGTCAAATCAAGCCAGCCTGCATTCACCTTCATGTGAAAAAGCCAACAGTGGATTTTGCAGTGCTTTCTCAATGTTCTGTGCATAACCCAATCATATATCCTGGTCTGGTAACAAAATTATCTGACTTTGTGAAAAACCTGTAGATATAACCCTATTTCGTTATATCAATAATATTATGTTAGCCAATAATTCTTTTTACAGAATATAAAGAAGTATCAGAAACAATAGTATCTTATCTTAAAAACCTGAAATAGTCAAACAATTGGGACAAGCTATTAAGTCCAAGCTGTTCTGTCAAATTCTTAAATGTTATTTAGTTGGATAAAACAAAAACTATTACCCTCTGCTGTAACTGATAAAGTACAATGTTTTCTCACTTTAATAGTTGGTAATATTGTTGCATTACTAAAAACCCTTCATCCCTCATTTAGCTCGAATATTAAAACAATTTTATGTGTTAATCGGGAAAAGTGGTTCATGAGAATAAGAGAACCTCCAGCAGGCTGCACAAGCTTAAGCAGTAAGGGGGTAGACTAGTTTACCTTGTAAATTAAATGTAGCCAGCATCAACATTAGCTTTAAGTAAAGTTTGTGGCATAGGCAACATTCTAAACAAATACCCTTTGGGTTATAATCACACTTGTCAAAGGGGCCAAATTACAATATAACCCATTAATAAAAACAACAACTGTGTGCAGCATACCAAGCCCTGCTGGAAGTAAAAGGCTTAACTCATTAGTGTCCAGTCACTCTGAAAACTGCCACTTCTATACAAAGGTGGATTGCAGATACAAAACACAAGACAAGAAAATGAACTGTCATGAAACACCCTCTGCGGAGAAGAAATCCGTGGAAACTCATCTGAAACGCCTGCCAACAGCAAGTAACTCTCTATCATATCCCTGCCCACTCCTTTAACACCCCTCTTGAGACTGTTAAAGCAAATACTTTTGCAAAGACCCAGAGCTATGTCATTGAAACCTGAAAAGCAGCAGAGTGGCTCCACAAGAAAAACGGACATCATAACTACTGAACCCTGTAGCAGCACTACCAGCCGTCTTTTGCTCTCCAACAGCTCATGGACATCACCCATAAATATTCTTCATGCTCGCTCTGACAGCTGAACTTCAGTTCCCTCCCACTCTCAAAAGGAGCAAGGTATGTTTTCACTACTATAAACACTGCAGCAAAACTCTTGAAACCAGCCAATTACTATTTGCTGCCTAAAAATGTAAGTATCCTGTATAAAATGCCAGTCACCCTAAAGCCCCAAAATGAAAAGTAATAAAAAATTCTTGTTGCCTATACCTCAAACTATACAAACTGGGAAAAATAAAGTCATTTTAGCCATACTATGCAGCCTTATTGGATGGGAATCTTAAGTCCATGCAAAACAAAAATCACCCAAACATTGTTATGAAACTATAGTTAATAATCTGAAGTCTCCTATTCCTGCTAAAACTCTATGTATGTCTATGTAAACTCTTCTTATACCTAACTAATTTTTAATGTCACTCAAACCTCACAGCATATGACACATCAAATAAGTTATATTAATAATATAGCTACTGACCCTATTTCTCATTATCTTAGCCCTGAATCTCATAGCTAATTCCCGTCTTCACCCCACTAATAACCCTCCTTCTTTTAATATCAGCAGAACCATACATTCACCAACCTATAACACAGTTCATTCAAACAACGGTTCAGAAGAGCACCCAGAATCATGTGAATAACCTCCTCCTAATGTTTCAAATTCAATACCAGCCATTAACCCCAAAAACACACTGCAATAATTCAGTGAAACCCCGCTCCAACCCTCAACAGCAGGAAGGAGGCTGAGATAATAACTATGGGAATCCATCATAGCTATCCTCATTCCTCTCTTATTTTTCTTCATGCTTAAGATCAATCCTCTTATCTGTTATAACACCATTACTGTTGTTATTGATGCTGCTTCTTTTTGTCCCTTGTCTCTTACAGCTCCTCTCCCGATTCATACACCAAATCGTACAATCAATGACCCACAAATATGTCTTTGGCATCTTCTTGATACGTGACAATCAATATCAACTCCTGTGGAACCTGAAACCACAGCCCACTGGACAGGACTAAAAGAAACTTTTCTCCACCCCTTGACAGCAGGAAGTAGCCAGATTAAGTCAATGCCCCGAATCCCCTCACCATCTCATCCTGCCCTGTACTGTATATCGCAATACCCAGTTCCCCCAACATAAATATATATATATATAAAACCAAAGAGTTAGGAATAATGTTAGAGGCTCACCCTCACTAGATTTGCAATAATTAACAAGCTGTGACTCAATTCCCCCTAACATGCATTAAGGAAGTACAAGAGCCCCCTTAAGCCTATGTGTCTGAAAGCACAGCACTTCTCCAAAGGTAGAACATAGAAATGGGAGTAAAGTGAGATACAGAACTTCACTCCATCCAAATCAAAGCATCACTCCTCCTCCAGCATTCCAAGAAAATGTAACTCCCTAATCCACTACCCTCTAGCCACACAAGGGAAATTTCCTATTCTAAGGCTTCCTATTGGCCCCTATGCCTTACTTAAACCCTTGACCCCCTCTCATTGACTATCATTTCTCTACCTAGAAATGTATTGTATAAATTCAAATCCCTCCTTTCCAGGGGTGGGCTGAAATCTATTCTTCAGTCCTGCTCTGTTGGAAGAGCATCCCAATAAACTGAGCCTGCAACCATCAGTCTCCATGTCTCAGTGACCACACCCATTTCTCTAACATATTACTTAACCTGGGAAGTGACATATCACTTTTGTTCGGTACTATTTTTTCCACAGATCAACCCTGTACAGTGTGGCAGGGGATCACACAATTGTGTAACAGTAAGAGGTGATCATAGCTTATTATAGTTTCTTTCTTTTGATCCTGTGCCAGATGCTTTCTCATCTTACCTCAAGGCAACAACAGCCACTACGATTCTAATGGGGGCTTCTAATAACTTGGTTTCCCAAAAGCTATTGATTCACTAATCTGTAATTATTTCTACTTACTGAGAAGTCCTGGCAATATTTCTCTGAGGGTCACTTCATTTTGGAAGATATTGTTTTTCTCCTTTGCATATTATTATAAATCGCTGAAACACTTAGACCCTGCTTTTCTTTTTGTTATGAGAGGAAAGTTAAATGCATGAGTTTCAGAATTTTTTTTTCTTTTTGAGAATAGTGGAAGTCCACTTACAGAAAAATTCTGTGTAATGCAATTTTTGTATTTTAAGCTTGGGAATTTCTTAAATAGAATATTAAACATTCATTAGTAAATTTAAGAATATCTGATCTCTTGTCAAATGAAGACTTGTAGACTTATTTGATATGATAGCTTTTGTGCAGCAGCATTTAAGACTTTGGAAAGTATTTGGGCCTGTAATTCACAGAAATTCAAGATCAGAATAATGATTAATTACAAAATGCTTCAGAGTCATAATTTGTAATTACCAAGCTAAGGCTAAGAATTTGTGTCTTTGAGTTTATTTGTCCACCTCTCTAATGTGCAAATAGGTCACACCCTGATTGACTCCAAACTGCTATTTCTGTGACAACCATGTCATCTAGAGATTAGGACATTGGCATTGGTCTGGAGGGAGATCAAGTTTTTAATCATCACTGTATTTAGGATCCAAGAAAGTTGTATTTCAGACATTATTTTTTAATTAAATACTACTCCTTTGAACTTGTTAATTTTGTGTCCTAATGCGATTAGATTTTTGGTGAATTAGCACTTTCAAACCTGCTGTACTCTAACAAGTCTTTTGGTTGGTATCTTTGGAATTTTCACACATTGATTATTTCTTACTTTTTTTTTTTTTACTAATTCTCCTTTCTTTATAATTGAATAAATACTTGCTAGTATGTAAAGTATGGCATCAAAAGGATTGAAGGGATGAATTTGATTTTTTTGTCTGTTAAGACTAATTTCCCCATTTTTCCTCCAGGAAGTAAAGCATTTGTGCATATATTCTACATCACCATCCCTGTCTTTGTCTTTGCCTCTGTTTCCATCCCTGTTGTTTTTCTTCTAATCTGTTTCTACTCCAGGTATTTACGTCTTCTCCATTATACTAAGTGCTTTATGGTCACTCAAGGTTGATGCTCTTAGCTATTGTTTGGACCTTTGGACACACAAATGGACTTAGTTGACAAAATGTGTCAATATTTTTAAAATCTAAAACCAATTTTTAGAATGTTTCCAATATCTTCCATTAGAAAAGTAGAAAATATATTTTCCTTTTCATTATGTATTCCCCTGGGGCATATCATAAAGTAAACATATAAAGTATGTAAACAAAATGGAAATTCTTTATTTTACTTAAGAAAATTATACACCTCTTTTCTCCATCCTGATATTCCAATGAGACATTTTGATGATCTCAGCCTGAGAATCCCAGAACTCTAAAGCCTTACTCTGTCATTGTATTCTACAGAAGCTAATAATTCACCTCTCTAAAATAGTGTTTTTTATAGCTTCTTCTCCTAGGGAGGGTGTGTGGTGTGAGGTGGTTAATGCTTATGCACAGGAGAAAAATCTACTTTGGGTAACTTTCCTGATCCCTCCACTATGCTATCGTCTGAGGACTTCTGATAGCTTAGGTAGGTAGTGGTGGTGGGCTACTCTTACCATAACCCCATCCTCTGGTTTTCATGCATCCAGAGAGGCAGGATGTAATAGTAAGATCAGAAGAAGCAGAAATTTCATAGAAAGGGAGAATTTGGACAATTATTTAAAGAACAGCATATGAAAGAATGTGTGGTTCATTTTTAATGAGAATCTAGGCTAAAGAATCAAGGTATGATGGATGTGTGGGGTGTTTTTGGGGGTGTGGGTGGTGGGGAGCATGGGAATCGCTGTAGTTTCTGAGTAATATTTGGGTAATCTAGGCACCTTTATAAAATGTATATATATATATAATAACATTTATGTAAACAAATGCACATATATGCATATGTATTTATATATCATTTTAC
>JAQZBX010087513.1:0-12856 GCA_029593785.1 Cabassous unicinctus
GTTAGTAGCAATGCTTCAATATGTGTTCATCAATTGTAACAAATGTACCACACTAATGAAGGATGTTGTTAATGTGGGAAAGTGTGGGAGGGGGAGGGTGGGGGGTATGTGGGAATCCCCTGTATTTTTTATGTAACATTTATGTAATCTAAAGCTTCTTTAAAAATAAAAAAAAATTAATTATAAAAAAACAAGACAGTTAAGAGCAAGGACAGAAGGAGAAGATATTGTGGGGATAAAGAGGAAACTATGAAGTTGGCATTTAGAGCAATAATCTTATTCCAAGTGTGGATGCAGACTGGGCTCTTGGTAAGCAGTTCATGGGGAAATGTGTATAACCATTGAGAATAACCATTCAGAAATTTCTGTATGTTCACATTGCTTTGCCTCAATATCTAAGCATGCAATCTGTATGAACAAATGTGGTTTTGGGTTTGTTTTGTGCAGGAATATATTCATTGATACCACAGTTGTAATGCAAGTAAAACATTTTTGATATGTTTCTTAGATTAAGGAGCTTGCACCAGAAAATAAATCAATGCATTGCCTCTTTCACTGAAAACGTTTAACTATGAAAAACATGTTGTCTGAGCTAAATAGTGAGTTAGTGATGTTGTAAAACTTGTGAATTAAACAAAGGCTAATGGGTAAATTTGAAAGTATTCTCATTATTATGTGATAATATAGAAGCTGACCATGAACACCTATATTTAATGCGGACATATGATGGTTATGGAGAGAAGAACTGTCTATTAGGAATATTTGAACTATATGAATTCTTAGAGTTTCTGCAAGAGAGTAACTAATTTTCTTACAACTGTTTTAAAGATGTGAATTGCAAAACAAGACTTGCTTATTTCTCTGATATCTGCTATTTTACACACTCATAATACTCCTAGGCAAATGGGAGGTAATAACAAAGAACAAAAGCAAAAAGTTGGGAGCTTATAAGAGCAGACTTTCTACAGATTGTTTTAACAAGTTTCATAAGTTAATAATGCTTCTCAGTGAAGAAGTAATGATCTTGACATTGCACATGTATGAAAGGTTAATACAGAACAACTTACAAAGTTGATAGAAAGTTTAAAATTTTTACTTTCCATCAAAAGAAGAATGGCACACAGGAAATTCATGGACCCAGAATTCATCTTTTATATCAGAAGATAATTTAAATGTGCTGTTGAACTTATAGGATAAATTGTTGGAATTTGCTATTGATGAAGAATTGAAGATAACTTTTGAAAATAGAGCACTATTTGCCTCATTTTGAGCAAAAGGGAACAAAAGGAATATTTTGAGCTTGCTAAAATTGCTTTAAAATCTCTCCTTTCATTCCCATGAACATACAGTAATATTGCTTTTCCTCTAATAAGTGCTGTTAAAACAAAACCTAGAATCAATTTAGATACTTATTATTTCCTGTGGGTAGTGTTGTCCTCAATTCAACCTCGATTTGATGAGTTAACCAGCAAGAAGCAAGCCGATTTTTCACATTAACAGCTTTCAATATTTACATTCATGAGTATTGGTTCAAAGTATACTTGTAGGCATTTAATATGAGTATTTGCTCTTTCCTTCATTACTTTATTTCTGATGGCAGACCAACAGAGGTTATGAGTATAATATCAATGTTCTAGTTATAGATTGTCTATAGTTATATGTTCCATTACCAACGTGTACAGTTTTTGAAGTTCCCTTATCATTTTATGCTGATATGTTAATGAAAATATAATTTCATATTTGTTGAAACTAATAATAACATTGGGCATATATTTTGTAGGTCTTTGTTTTTTCATTTCATTTCATTTTTATTGTGTTTCAAAAAAAATATTGACTTAGAATATATTGGGAAGAAAAAAAAAACTATTCCTTCACTACAGATGGTTTGAGAAACACTCTCTGACAGTGGGCAACCACTTAAGTCTCTCAAGCCAAGGAGTCCCACAGTTAGAAATATACTTTGACAGTACTGTGGCAGATGGAATGATGGAAGGTCTGGGTGCATGAAAAGCCATGCTATAGGAAATGGGCAAGCTAGTAGTGTAAGTAGCTGATCTAGAGTTATAAATCAGAAATATTGCTAAGGAGAGATTTTGAGTGCTATTATGGTGTAGGTGGGAGGGAAGGATAAGCTAAGGGCTTGGGCAATGAGAAGACTGCAGTGTAATAGGCAGAGGAGTCATGGTTTTCTGAGGATTTGAAATTTGCCAGCTGGGATTTGGGTAGTGTCAAAGAACAGCCATAGGAGGTTTAGACTGATGAAGAGTAGACTTGGTCATTCAATATTCACTCAACCAATATTTGAATACCCAAGGATAACCAGGCTCACTTCTAGGAACCAGAAGGACAACAATGAACCAAAATATCAAAGCACCTGCCCTCACTGAGCTTACATTCTAGTTGAAGAGAAACAGATGCTAAAAATAACTAAGTTGCTAAATATATAATTTATCAGATAACAATAAGTGCAAAGTGAAAAACAAAACACAGTAAGAGATCTTCAGTGTTGAGGTGGGGAATAAAGTAATTATTTGTATTTTTATAGTGTGGTAAGGAAACCCCTAATCGATAAGTTCTCTTGGGGAGAAAACTAAAGAAAGTAAGAGAATGAACAATGAATCTAATTGGTTGAATAGCCCAAAATCCCTGAGGCAGGAGTAAACTTGATATGTCTGAGGAGCTGCAAGGAGGCTGGTATTGCCTCAGGGCAACAAGCCAAAAGGGAAGGGGTGGTAGTGCTTTGTAGGACATAAGGTCAGAGAAGGGGTAAATCCAGGCCACCTAGAACTCTCAATGTCATTATAAGGAGGTTGGCCTTTACTTTGTGTGAGAGGAAGAGCACTTAAAAGTTATCAAGTGGCATGAATTAGGTGGTAAATTTTTAAAAAGAATCACAATGATTCTGTTCTACTTATAACCTATGGGAGGAAGACAAGGTTGAAAGAAGGAAGAGCAGTTTTGAAATTATTGCCATAATCTAAGCAATAACTGAGAGGGGCTTGGCTCTAGATAGTAGCAGTGGAGACAATGAGAGGTGTTTGATGATGAACATTGAGGGAGAAGTAGAGGTTGGAAATATTCACTTTGGAATTAGGAAAACAGATGGTATTTGTGGTTTTTTGAAGCTGTTATGTACCCCAGAAAAACATGTTCTTAAATTTAATTCATTTCTGTGGGTGTGAACCCATTGTAAGTAGGAGCTTTTGATGAGGCTACTTCAGTTAAGGTGTGGCCCACCTCATTCAGGATGGGACTTAATCCTAGTACTGCAGTCTTTATAGAATAAAATTCAGACACACAGAGAGAAAGCCACGGAAGCAAGAAGCTGAAAGCAAGGAAACCCAGAAGAGAAGGGAGAGACCAACAGACACTGCCATGTGCCTTGCCATGTGACAGAGGAGCCAAGAGTCACTGGTAACCAGCCCAACAGCTCTAGTTTTTGCGAAGAAAACATCTCCTTCATGAAACCTTGATTTGGACATTTTCTCAGCCTTAAAACCATGAGCAAATAAATTCCCATTGTTTAAGCTGAACCATTTCATGGTATTTGCTTTGAGAAGCCTAGGAAGCTAAAACAACATTTAAAGGGAGTGCAGACTGAGAAAAGAATATGTGAGAGAATTGATCTTTGGAGAATGCCAACATTTAGGCACTGGGTCATGAGAAAGATCTGGCAAAGAAAACCCAAAAGGAGTAGCAAGTGAGTCAGAGGGTAGCCAAAGGAGTATAGTTCCTGGATGGGAAATGAAATGAACCTCTGTGATGAATGTTTCTGTTAGGCAAGTAAAGTGAGAAACTTAAACTGACCAATAAAGTTAGCAAAATGGAGGTCATCAACTACCTTGATACCACACATTTCCCTAGAGTCCTGGGTATGAAAGCCTCAGTGGACTCAAGGGTATATATAAGCAGCTGAAGTGAATGTATTGATGCATTAATTAAAGGCAGGGCTTCCAAGGTGTTCTGCTCTAAAGGAAATGTGGGCTTTCTTCAGCCTGATACCTGTTTTTATAAATAAAGTTTTATTGGCACACACCCATTCATTTATGCATTGTCTCTGGCTACTTTTACACTATAACAGCAGAGTTGAGTAGTTGCAACAGAAAATGACTGACTTGCAAAGACCAAAATATTTACTATTAATTCTTTTAAAAAAATGTTTGCCAAACTCTGCTCTAAAAAGTGAAGGGAAATGGGTTAGTATCTAAAGGGGGATGTGGGAGCAAGAAAGATTTTGGCTATACTGGAAGATATTACAGAATATGTGGAGATGTGGGAATTATCCAGGAGATGTGAATAATTAACATGGCTGGATTGTGAAGGGGCAATTAACAGAGCCCTGCTTTTTGAGTTGGCCTTGGAAAGGAACGATCCAAGGGGCAGTGAGGAATCATTCATCCTTGAAAGGAAAGAAGGCATTGTGTATGGGTCTAGATGTGAGTAGGTGGTGAATATAGCCATTGAGTATATGGAAGTTCTCTTCTGATTATTCCCATTTCCTTATTGATACAGGAAGCAAGTCCATTGATTACAAGTGAAGGGAATGGGAGAATTGTGTTGGAGGTCTGTGGAAACAAGTAACAGATAAAATAGTCCTGAAAGAGTAGGGAGATAACTGAATCAGGAAAATGTAGTAGCTGGGCAGCACCAAGAGCTCACCTAAGGTGAAGTGTGGCTACTTAACTCTGTTTATATTTCCCTCCACCCATGTAGGGCAGCTCAGGTATAGGTTCTGGGGTTATTGTAGAGTTGGATTTAATGAGGTTTGGGTAAATTTTGTGAGGTTTTCCAATGAATATGGTATAAGGGAAAGAGAAGCATGAGAACTGAGGGTGAATAAGGAAGAGTAAGGAGAACAAAGAAGTGATTATAATGTTAGAGCAGTGATTATCAAACTAAAATGTACATAAGAATCACCTGCAGAGCTGGTCTATCCACAATTTCCTGGACCCCCTCTACAGAGTTTCTGAATCAATAGATGGGAATGGGGCCCATGGGTTTTAAGTTCTATTAAGCTCACAGCTGATATGATATTAATCAGAGGATCACATTTTTAGAACCATTATGTTGGATCATGAAACATAGGCTGGCTAAATAAGGAATGAGGTACAATGGACAGTGAAATGGGGTAAGTTAGATGCATTGTAGGAGACTGTGACTAGTTAGAAGAGAAGGAAGGCTTCTAGAAGTTGGATAAAGATTATGAGGGTGGCTTAAGATTTTGTTAAACAAAGAGGTTTATCATATAACCACGTAAGTGGGGAACTGAGGTATAGAATATAAATTTGAATAATTGGAGGTGAGCTGTTCAAGGAACTGAGAGGGCAAGGTGTATTGACCTTGACTTGTGTGCTGGTTTGAATACCCCAGAAAAGCATATTTTAAAAGTTAATACATTCCTTTGGGTGTGGGCTCATTGTAAGTAGGATCTTTTGGTAAGTAGGATCTTAACTTAAGATATGACCCTCCTCGTTCAGGGTGAGTTTTAATCCTCTCATTGGAGCCCTTTAGGAATGGAGGACTAAAAAGCCACACACATAGAAAAAAGCCTCAGAGACAGAAAGAGAGATCCTGGAGGCCAGAGGCTGGAATCAGCAGAGCAGAGAAGCACAGATAGAGGCCTCCAAGAGGCTGAGCCCACAGAGCAGTTGGGAGCTGAAGAGATAAGGCTTAGAAGAGATGGGAGAGGCCAGTAGACAGGCATTGTGCCCTGCCATGTGCCTGATCACCCACAGCTGCAGCTTGATGAGATAGCATCTCTTGATGATGCCTTGATTTGGACACTTTCACAGCCTCAGATCTGTAAGCTTTTAACTTAATAAATTCTCATTACAAAAGCCAACCCATTTCTGGTATATTGCTTGGGCAGTTTTCAACAAACTGAAACAACATGGCACATAGATATTGGTATTACTAAGAATTTTGAAAGTAGAGTTTGAGAAAGTGATAGTGAACCAGTTGCTAGATGTTTGAAGAAATGAGAGTGTGATCTAGATGTATTTATATAACTTTAAAGAAGAACAGGAGACAATATGAAATTTAGAGAGTAGGGAGAATGGATGGTGTGAAAGTGTGCATCAAGAACAAAGAGTGAGCCTGCACCACTTCCAGGTAAGAGTGCAGGAAACAGCCAACACTTCAGAGGGCCAACGGGGAAGCAATGTTCTCAGGGGGCAACCAGGTTTCAGGCAGAGTAGCAAAGCAAAGGAAAGTTGATATAACTGCATATTAAAGCACTTTTACTAATGATGGATTGCATATCCCAACAGGCTCAGAGGAAGGGTCTAGAATGTTAGGGAGAGGTGGAGGCTTGAATAGATTAGATACTTTCTAGACTCTTGGTGAATTAAAGTTTGGTGTTAATGGATGATGTGTGAGTTCTGGGCTACTTAATGAATAATATAAGCAGAGGTTAAAAGCAGGAGGGGATTCCTCCTGATGGGTGTCCAGAGTAAATTGTCCCATATTGGGGAGAAGGGAGGAAGGTTGACCCAGCACCAGCAGGGCTCTGGAGGCCCCTCTCAGTGTGAGGTACTGTTTTGTAGGCAGGGAGTACAGTTGTATACAAGACAAATATGTTATCTTTTTTCATAGAACTTGTTTGTAGTGGTGGAGAACAATAAATATAGAAGTAAACAAGTATATAAGCTCATAAATAAAATAATTTCTTAGAGTGATAAATAGAGTAAATTGATAAAATAGTGAGAGATAATTTTGCTAAGAGTGGTTAGGAAAATTCTCTCTGGGAAGTTGACATATAACTTGAGACTGAAATACAAGACAAAAGATGGGGAGAGGGAAAAGATCATTCCTGGCAGAGGAAACATTCAGTACACAGTCCGTGGAATTGGAAAAAACTTAGTATTTTGCAGGCCAGGTTGGTGAGTTATGGTGTAGTGTGAGGTGGAAATGGGGCATATGTAGTCAGAGAAGGCAGAGGCAGTCAGGCAGGGTATGTTAGCCCATAGGAGAGTTTGGAAGGTGTTCCAAGGGTGGTTGGAAACTATTGGGGGATTGTAAGCAGAAGAGCGACACAAACTTATTTTTATTTTTAAACGAGCTCTCTGAGCACCAGGAATTTCTGACTATAGAGGCAGGAGACAAAGTAGAAGTGGGTTTTGTTTTCAGATATGTTGATATTCAACAGATTGGGACCTCCAAAGAAATGCAACAGTTGTTTCAAATGTGGGGTCAGTCATGCTAAAACCAGTTCAGAGCATGTTGCACCAACAGCTATGTGTCACTTTGTCATTTCACACCTAGCCTATGGGGCCACGACTCACCAGTGCCGCAATTTATTCTATCTAGAATATATTCCTTCTGTAATTGGATTTTATATCTCTGTGGCCTGTTTCTGATAAGGGAAGCTTTCACTGTTGCATTAGGATAATGTTTGCTTTGTCAAAAACAGAGTCTGTGTTAGTTAAAGTATAATTTTTTTTTTTTGGTGACTTTTACATCCATTACATGGAGTTTCAGCAACTCAAAATATTCCTAATAGAAAGCAAAATCATGGAAAGTTTTTTTTAAAGCAACTTAACCTATTTGTTGCTTCTAGGTCAAATAATTTAATTTAACAAGTAAGAGGAAATGCCCTTTGGTCTGTTGTAGATACTAACTTTTAAATTACTTTTCAGCATTCTACTCAGAACAATGGAAGCTAATAGAGCACAGTAATGACCAGGCAGAAAAATATACAAGGGCCAACCTCAACTCACATCCATATTTTTCATGTTTTAGTTTGGTTTCTGACTTAAATGTCAAGAAGACAAAGAATTTAATTGTGGGCAATGACTTCGCTGATTTTAAGAATGGAACACTAGGAAAGGGCCCAAGTACTCTTGGGAGCTGAAAATTTAGATAGCCATTTTGTCTCTTCCATTGCCTAATTGAATTTCTTGGATAATTTATTTATCACCTCTTTGCCTTGAAATTATATAAAATAGACAAGATAAAACTGTCCTAAAAGGTTATTGAGAAATTAAATGTAATGATGAGTATAAATGTGAAAATGCTTTATTAACAGAGCTCTCTATAGAAATAAAATACTGTTATTATTAAAATACCAGTACTTATATCCCTTAAAAGAACTCCAAAATTTATATTTGGGAGATTTTTATTTTATTTTATTTTATTAGTTTTTATTGTAGTAGTATATATACAACTCAAAATTTTGCTTTCTAACCATTTTCAAGCATACAATTCAGTAGTAATAATTACATTCACAATATTGTGCTACCACCACCAACATCCATTACCCCAACTTTTTCATCATCTCAAACAGAAACTGCACTGAATAAGCAGTAACTCCCCATTGCCCTCATCCCCAGCCCCTAGTAACCTGTAATCCACTATCTGTCTCTATGAATTTATTTGATTATTCTAGATATTTCATCTAAGTGAGATTATAAAATATTTGTCCTTTTGTGCCTGGCTTACTTCACTCAGCATGATGCCTTCAAGGTCCATCCATGTTGTAGCACATATTAGAACTTCATTCTTTTTTTAAAGCTGACTACTATTCCATTTTGTTTATCCATTCACCTGTTGATGGGCCCTTGGGTTGCCTCCGCTGTTTGGCTAGAATAATACTGCTATAAATATTGGTGTACAAATATGTGTTCAGACCCTACTTTCAGTTCTTTTGGGTACATACCAAGAAGTGGGATTGCCAGGTGAACTTTCTAAGTAACCACCACACTGATTTCCACAGTCATATTTTGAA
Organism: Cabassous unicinctus; assembly: GCA_029593785.1. Taxonomy (NCBI): domain Eukaryota; kingdom Metazoa; phylum Chordata; class Mammalia; order Cingulata; family Chlamyphoridae; genus Cabassous; species Cabassous unicinctus. The sequence goes on from JAQZBX010087513.1 coordinate 8,726, forward strand.
TTTTGTTTCTAAGAAAACAAACTTTTTATTCAAGAAACTATAGCTATCACTAGTACTGATACCATGGAATATGTTCACTTTTTTATCCTTTTAAAGAGGAAATAATATAACATAATAAATTATTTAATAACATCATCCCAACAAATAAATAGCAAACTTTAGAAGGCTGATCCTTATAAAGTTCCTTAATGTGAGAAATTGTCCTGAAAAAGAAAAACTTTTAGTAGAAATTAACTCAATGTCATGGCATAATCTATCCATACAATCTCTTCACAACCCATGGATTCTTAATCGGGGTATATTGGGCACCATGCATTACTAGACTGATGATATGCTGGGAGAATATGTCATGCTTTTGGATTTATGCCGTTTGAGGTGCGCTGCATTTCCTGGACATGTACCTCCATGTCCCTCAATAGAGTTGAAATTTTCAACCATTATTTCCTCCAACACTCCTTCTGCCCCCTTTCCCTTCTCTTCTCCCTCTGGGATGCCTATAATGCATATGTTTATGCATTTTGTGTTATCATTTAAGCCCCAAGTCCCTGCTAGATTTTTTCTATCTTTTTATTTATTTGTTCTACCATCTGTCTGAGTTCAGATGTACTGTCTTCCACATCGCTGATTCTTTCCTCTGCCTGTTCAAATTTGCTGTTATGTGCTTCCAGTGTATTTTTGATTTCTTACATTGTGCCATTCATCACTGTCATATCTGTTACCTTTTTATGTATGTTTACAATTTCTTCAGTATATTCTCCCAGTGTCTTCTTAATATCCTTAATCTCTTCCTTCACTTCATTGTTGATTCATGATATTTGTTTGGACATCTCTGATTAGTTGTTCCATGTTCTGCATCTCCTTCTGTTTTTTACTTTGTTTGTTAGACTGGACCATGTCTTCTTGTTTCTTAGTATGGCTTGTAATTTTTTGTTGATGTCAAGGCATCTGTTTATCTTGATGGGTTTATTTGGTTGGTTAGCTTCTCTTTCTGCTTTAGGGTTTTATTTTGTTTTTGTTTTTGTGTGTTGTAAGGTTTCATTTTGACACTTTGTTCCTCTTATTCTATTTTCTTGCTGTTGTCTATGTTCCCTTGGATGAAAAATTAGGAACAGAGAAAAGGAAAGAAATAAGAAGAGAAAAAGAATAATAGTAATAATAATTTAAAAAGTTAGAAAAGAAGCCATACAAGATATAGGAAAATAAATAATTAACCCAAGTGAAAAATCATAAGAAGTACAGAAGAATAGGATTTAAAAAGTGGAACAGAAAAATGAAATGAGAATCAAAAGAAAGAAAAATATATAGAATGAATTAAAAGGCTGGAGTGATGAGAAGAGAGGAAAAGAAAACAGAAAGAAAGAAAAGAAAAAGGTAAAAAAAATAAGGAAAGAAAGCAGAGAAAAGCAGAGTGAGAGAGAGAAATAAAAATAAGAAAAATTGAAGACCAAACAAAAAGAGGTGGAATGAATGAAAAACAACAGAAAGCAGAAGATAGAAAACTGAAGGAAAGAAAAGAAATAACATAGGTAGAAAAAATTGATTTAAAAAAGGGGGGGGGCAAAGAAAGTGGAAACACAACAAACAAGAAACAAAACAGTAGCAACAACAACAAAAAACAACCAAGAAAAAACATCTTTCCCTTTAGGCCCCTAAGACACTTCTCAGGCTGCTGGTGTTCATCAGCCAATCACCCTGCAGCCTGCCCTCTGCAGGTGAAGTACTGGGTTTTTAGTGATTAAAATTTAAAAAATTAAAATAAAAAAATGAACCTTAAAAAAAACCAAACCAGATCCAAGGAAGCCTCAAATAAAAAGAATGTCTATATGTTCCCTGTCATAAATTGGCTGGATGCCTGATAATCATGTGGATCACTCTTGTTTGACCCAGGAATCAAACCAGGGGCCTCATATATGCAGGGTAGGAATTTCTCCACCAAGCTAAACTGTCTCCTTAGGTTAATCAGTCTTCAGAGAGCTATCTTCCCCCTTTCCTAAGACTGAGCTATCTACCCCCTTTCCTTCAGGCATTTTTAGACTTCTATAGCTTGCTAGAGTCCTGCTGATTAGGCACCTGTCCCTGCCCCCTCTCTAATCTAATTGCTTTCTCTCCCTGGGGAGGTGGCTGGGCATGACAGCATGCCTAAGCAGCTTCCCCCTCCCCTCTTCCCATCGGGTTGGGGTCCCTTCTGAGTTTCAAAGGGAGCTCAGCTGGCCAAACTCACCACAAAGAAACAACTCTCCACCCTCTGCCAGATCCCTCTTCCTCCCAGGGAACCCCACTCCCATCCCTTTGGCAGAAGTGAGCCAGGGCCACTGAGGCTAGTTGCCATGAGGGCAGGGTATATATGCCATTTACAGACACAACGGTGAGCAACTCACGGTTTTCTTCTTTATCTTTCAAGTATCCTCCTAGATGACTCAGAACACCTTCCCATTCTCTATATATCCAAAGCACCTCCTTTATCTAGGTACCTGCCTTCTCTCTGCGTTTTTGTGAGAGAGTCAGTCTCTGCCTACCTACTCCATTGCCATTTTCCTAGAAGTCTCTGAGTTCTGTCTATGCCATGCTTTTGAAAATGGGGTTTTATAAACTCTAAAAGATTAAATGAGAAAAAATACTTCCTATTCCTGTCACTATTTGTGGTATTTCTCAAGTCCCAGGAAGTCATTCTGATTTTTTAAAACATCAACTTTTGACCCACTCCCATCCTACCATCCAAAATATCTACTGACAATCTCAGCCAACTAGTCATGAATATCTTTGAGTAGATATTAGTTAGTTAAAAATGTTCTAACTAACCAAACATATGTATTTATTTAGAAGGATGATGCCCTTTCCAGAATTAAGGTATGTAAAACAATGATTATCAATAAATCAACATTCTTTTTTCTCAGTAACAGAAACAGCTTGCCTGGCACTCACAGTTTTGCTCCATTTTTTTTTGTTCATTTTTAAGTCTTACAGATCTTGTACCATGTGTCACATCAGAATTATAAAGATGAAAAGTGAAGATTTTCCAAACATTCATTCAGAGGAGATCTTGGATGGGTTTGTTTTGGAGTGGGAGTAATTTTAGCTTATTCATGTTTGCCAAAGATTCAAGTATCCTGTGTTTCAATTGTTATTGAAGGCCTACTTTAAGTCAGAGCAGTTACTAGGCATTGGAGATTTAAAAAAAAGAAAAGAAAAGAAGCCCTAGATGATTATATCATAAATCCCTTGAAGGCAGAAAATAAAGAGTGTAAGGGGTTTGTTGGTTGCAAAGGATAACTTGAATAAAGAAAATGTTAAGCTCAAGTCTTTAGATTCCCATTTTAAGGTCTGGATAAGAGCCAAAAAACTTTTATGACTGTTCTAAAATAAACTCTTATCTCATGTAGCCACTAGATTAAGATTTATGGAAAAACAAACCCCAAAAGTATTCCTGAAGTGGGATGAATAAAAATGCAGATTGAATTTATAGCTTTTACGTTTAAGTTAGTGCATTGTTTGAGAAGGAGGACCCTTAGAACGTCCCTGGAGACAATGGGCAGATGCCAATCAAGCTGAACACCTTCAAATCTAAATTCTGCTAAGCCCTCTTTGCCAGTAGAAGCAGTATTCCTCCTCTGTCCAAGAATACAAGTCTCCTTTTTTTCCACAGGAAACTGCACTCCCCTTCTCTTTAATCATTGACTTTCAAGGTACTGTTGATCTTCCCTCAGGATTTACTCCCATCATCTCTCATTGTTTCTAGATCTTTAACTGTAGTCAAGGTCCTGCAGACCCCAGGGATAAAAGTATGGCTATAACATACAAACACCAACAAAATTATAAGATATTGTCAATTTATATAGGCAATAACCTGGGAATAGGTTATGGTATTGTCCCATAAATGTATTTGATCATGTTACCATGAATATATGGTTGAATCAGAACAAATTTATTGCTCAAGATGTACTAAGTAGAGATTCTGCATTCAATATGGTAGCTCAAGACATTGGAATGACTCCATTAGTTTGCACAATTGCTTTAATGAAGCTTCAATCAAATAGTGACCTACACCAAATGAAACTGGGAATCCAGAAGTTCCTTGGTCTACTGAAGAGAAAGATTCCTGGAGATTTAGGAAATAGGAATGCTGTAGCACAT